>JAHXMU010000267.1:211476-244041 GCA_019455685.1 Philornis downsi
TGATGATATCGACATCATTGGTCGGAAACCATGAGATGTTACTGCAGCACTCTCATGAATTGAGAAGGGTTAATCAAAAGAGTGTTTGCCAGCAAATCAAGACAAAACAAAAAGTAATTTCCTTCGATGAAAAAATAAACTACCCTTATTGGATGCTAATTGAATATTCGAAACTATAACTCTGAGGAATATAAGAAAATTTTCTAACGCCGTTAGACGCTTTATGGAGAATTTAAGCACAGTTAAAGTTACGGTGGAATAGATGGGCTGAATGCTGGGCAGTCTCGTTGTAAATTGTATATTTGAATTTAGCTTTGTAAAGAATTTAGCTACAAGGGATACAGCTTAGTGGGAAGTCTTCTCTGTCCTCCTCTTTAACCTTTTGCGGTGAATGACGCCCTTGACTTCTTTGCTGGATACTTAAGTTGTGGCTGTAGTTATGTAAACTGCAAACGGGCAAGGATTTACCCCCAATCCACTGTCTCTAAGGTCAGAGATACCTCCGCAGAAAACCAGAATTGACTCTTTGCTCTTCTAGATAATAGGTTATTATATATAAAGCTATGATTGCGATGAAATTTTTATTTTTTTATAATGCTTGAATCTTGCCTTTATGTACGAAATATGATGTCATTTAAATGACCGTCTTAGGATTTATTGCAACAGTGGATCATTTTGAGGTAGTTTTTGACCTCTTTTTCGTACATTTCGAGCGGTATCTCGACGATAACTTTACGAATGTTGTTTTTTAAATGCTAAAACGTTTGGGAATTATCGGCGTAAACACGATCCTTGACGTAGCCCCACAAATAAAGTCTAACGGCGTCAAATCGCATGATCTTGGTGGCCTATTGACTTCGCACGTGAACACGTGAAATTATGCTTTCTGGTGAAATTACGCTTTCTCTTGCAAAATAGCCAAAATTGGTTCTGTTGAATCACATTTTAACCAGCATTTTGTAGTAAGTTTTAAATATTTTTACGCATTCCTTGGCTTTTAAACAATACATATTCGTAAATGACAAATCTTTTACTAAATAAATAACACTTCGGATGCCAGGTATTTAACAGCTGGCAGCCTTGCCAGACTGGTGGTTTTGAATGGAGGGAATGTTATAAAATGTTTATAGCCACCAGATTTGGATTTTCGAAAATCCTAAAATGTCTAAATTGTTTACCTAAAGTGGGATATGAAAGCTGCCTGCTAGAATTTTTTTCACTGCCTCTGACATTTTCCATCATCCCAATGGTTGTTGGTTGGAGTCTCCCTATATGATTGCTTGTTTAATATTTATAAATAAAATGTATTTGAAATACAATTCCTCCCCCTTTTCTTCTTCCACCACCAACCCCACAACACCTTTAGCAACGGCAACAAATAGCAATCAAACAAAAGGTTGAATAGTTTATGTTTCATTTGTTGTTATATTATTGTGGCTGGTTTGCAACAAAACGGATGACATGAAAATTAAAACAAAAATAACAAACGTGCACACAGCACAAAATCATTGTTTCAAACGCAACTGAAAAGATAGACCAGGTCCACACAGTCAAAACAGTTGATTTCAGTAGCCCTGCCGTTATCATCAGCCAACCCCCCCTTCCACCCCATACACATCTGAGTGACAAAGAAATCAAATGGTTTTTACTTGATGTTTTGATGCTCCGATTTCGTTTGGCATTCATGTTTTTTTTTGTTGCTTTTGTAGTTGTCAAACGAAAAAAGCTTTTCAAAATGTTGTCGTCTTTATCTTAAAATATAACAAACAATACTTGTAATATTTGTATAGGTGTGAGTAAAACTATAAGGAGTGAATGCTGGTATCGTCACTTGGAATTGTCAAAGGGAACGAAAGAAAATTTAATTTGAAATTAAACGAATTTTTAAATTCGAACAGAATAGAAAAATAGTGAAGGGAGAAGTTGGTGGCTATGGTTATCTCTTACTTGCTTTGCTTGTTGTAAATGTGAACTGATGATGATGTCTTACAATTCAACTGTCCGCCTGTTAGAAATATCAAAAAATTTGAAATTTTGAAAGATTGCAGAAAAATGTTGGCTGACATTGATTGAACGCAAGAACTAAAGAGAGGGAATGGTATCTCTTTCCTTTCCTTTTTTTGCCACCCAAAAAGGGAAAAGAAAAATACGAGCAAAAAAACCTCACTTGGAAACGATTTTTGTTGATCTCACTTCGTCCGTCAGGCCATAAAATGCAACAAAAGACATTGAAAACAATCAGAGAGGAGGTGTCATGGGACCATCACAAGTGCCACCACCGCCATTGCTTGATTGTCAGATTAAAAAGAAGAAATGACTGGCTCGTAAAAGAGGAAAAAACCATGCAATACCCATGAAAAGTGTGCTTGCAACCAGTATTTGTCGATTGCATAAGACTTCATCAAACAAATCTCTAAATACAGAAAATGTAATGTAGCATACAATGTAACGGAATATTTACATTGCATACTTCTGAGAGTTTAAAGGACATCCATACAGGTATATAATATATATATATATATATACCTATATATATGTATATACATAGGAGCTCCATTAGAAATCAAATAATACTGCCAATCATGAAATAAACATATAAGAAATCTAGTAGAAATCAAACAACGGTCTGCCAAATAAAAAAAAGCAAGCTTTTAGGAGCATATTGACACTGCATACTTCAAAGGAGCTAACAGAAAAATGACAAAAAATTGAGGGGTTTGGAAAATAACAAAATTGATATTTGAGTGTTATAGATATTACACAATAAAGATATGTGTTCAGTGTAGTTTATAAAGGGTGGCGCATAAGTAACATTAACGGCGATTATATTGAATGCGTTCTTGAGCATCATTTGGTTTTAACTGGTGAACCAATTCCGTCTTATATGGGAAAAGATGTAACGTATGTAAAATTCGTTGCAAAGACCGCCTAGACATCTCTAATTGTTGAGAACGTCGCCTGGTAAAAGTTTCGGGGTTTTCCTCAATACTTGCTTACACTCGCGCAATGGTCACTTCATTTCGAACTGCACGAGGTCTTCCAGCACGCGGAAGATCACAGACAGCCCCTTGTTGCCCAAAACCCTGAACCAATCGGTAAATTGTTGGAGTGCTAGGAGCATTTAGAACATGAAAGCAATTTCAATATGATTTGAATAATCGAATGCTGACTTTCAAAGTAAAAGTGAAAAACTTTGGTTCTTTATTCTGTGCCGAGCCTTTCCATCATAAATTTCCCAAGTCCATCTATGTGTACAAAACGAATTTACTTCCCCCACAATATGATTTCAGCAATACTCGTCTATGTATATATAAGGTGGTAGATAAGTAACGTTAAAAATTGATCAGTGAATACATTTTGTTATTTAAGTCTTGTTTTCGTCTCTTTACAGAATTATTATTTAGTTAATTATTATTATTATTATTATTTAGTTAATTCTGTAAAGCGACGAAAAAAACAGACAAACGAAAAATATATTCACTGATCAAATCTTAACGTTACTTATGCGCCATCCTATAGATATTCACATTTAAAAATACTGCAATTTTAATAGAGATTTAGCGAGAATTATCTTCATTTGAAATCTTTTGAAAATGAACATACAATTTTTTTCCACAGTCAATGAAAGTTGGAAAAAATTTATATAAAATTGTTAGCATACTTTAAGGGAAATTGTTATACAGGGTGGGCCACAAGGGTGTTGGCGGCTTAAATATTCAATTAAAAAAAAACTACGAAACATAAACAAAAAAATATATTTGTATTTTTAAAAAGCAGAAGCATGGGAATTTTTATGATTTAAAAATAATGTTGTCCAAATGGCTTCCCTCGGCTGCTTGACACTCTTGGAACTGAAGTCGCAAATTTTGGAATACTCGTTGAAAAGTTGTTCTCGGTATTTTGTTACTTTCCTGAATAATGTTCCTCTTCAACTGCTCTAAATTGGTCGGATTATTCTCGTAGACTACCGATTTGAGGTAGCCCCATAGAAAATAATCGCATGGAGAGAGATCGGGGCTACTTGGGGGCCATTCAATATCCCCCCTTTTCGAAATGAGTTTTCCAGGAAAAACATTTTTCAGCAGCTCTATGGATACCCTAGCCGTATGACATGTGGCCCCATCCTGTTTAAACCACATCCTTGAGGTATTGCCTTGAAGTTCTTGCAAAGCAGGCACCAAAAAGTCTGCTAGCATGTTGCAATAATTGTTCGCTCTAACCGTCATCTCATGCCCTCTTTCGTCCTCAAAAAAGTATGGTCCAATAATACCGGTTGACGTTATCCCAGCCCACACGACAAGCTTAGGGCTGTGAAGTGGAACCGACAATTTTGCTTGTTCACATGGCCATTAAGGTGAAAATTGGCCTCATCACTAAAAATCACGTTGTGGAAATTGTTGAACCGCTCTAGCATCAAATTGACAAAGTTAAGTAGGTTATTGGCATAATCGGGTTTTAATTCTTGGACTATCTGAATCTTATAAGCCTTCAAATGCGAATCTCGTTTCAAAATTCGTCGTAAAGTTGTTCTTTTGACATCCAAAGACTGGCTTCTCTTACGTGTTGACTGTTGCGGATTTCGCTGAACTGAAACACGAACACGCTCCACAATGTCGGCTGATCTTGCAGAAACTGGGCGACCACGAACCGTAATTGGTACTGTTGAGCCGGGCGCTTGGCGCTTGGAACTTCACTTAAATCGTGTAAACCGTGCTCATGCCGATACAAACGTCGTGCAGTAATCACTGATTTACTGTTTTCGTAATACGCTCGGACACAAAATGCACGCTGCACTCCCGTGTACGGCTCCATGGCGACTAAATTTCCAGGAAGCGGCGCAGCGAACAACATATCCCCCCGCCACCCCGCGCCACGCTTTGCCGAGAAATTGAATATTTAAACCGCCAACACCCTTATGGTCCACCCTGTATAACAAATTTTTGCGAGAAGAACTTAAGTATAACATAACAAATTCCATTGCATCTCATAAGTTTAGTAGGCGTGTCAAAACTGGCTTCTTCTCATACATGGAATACATTGATTTATTACATTTTTACAGAGGAAACTGTTATTTTTATGATATTGCATAATAATCTTGTCCAAAATATTTATGGCTGTCCATAAATGTATGCAAATTGCAGGCGTTTCTTTCCATATATATCAAATTACACCTTATATTGATTAATTTCAACTTAGTTACAATCAGGAGATCCATGTCGTAATATATACACAATAGTATGTATGTATATATATTTGAAATCTAGATGTGTATTATATATTTCTTTGCAATTACTATATTTTATCAACAATTCTCAAAAATTGCATAACAGTAAATTTCTGATCATGTTAAAAGTTAAAGATTCAATTTGTTGTCAGAACAAAAAACATTGAACCTAGTGAGACTCCGCCTCTTGACCTCAACATTACGAGACTTACGCGCTGCCAACTGCGCCATCGAAACAAACGTTTGGAAAATGAATTCGTTCTGGGTAGTTTAAAACATTTAAAACATCAAAATTGCTCTTAAAACAATATGCAATAAATATTCTATAATAATCTAAAAGCATTGTAAGTATATTAGATTCGGTAACTCAAAACTACAATAACTTTAAAAAAAAAAAAATAAATGAAGTCAAATTGTTTTCTCTAAGCAAAGGAACTCTTCTAGCTATCCGTCCTTGTAAATGTGATTCTCGTAATCTACGGTGAACCGTTCACGATGAAATTACATTTCCAATTTCTGCTGAAATCACTCTTGAAGACACAAACGGGTCCTTCTGTTGTTTTTAAAGTTTTTTTTTGGGTCTTCCACGTGTTTCGACGAGCTTTTTAGGCTTTAAAGCATTTTGTACAAAAAATAGCGGCCGATTCATAGTTTCTGCTATAGAACAAAGATTTTCTCTTAGTCTTGCAACAATTTTTCTCTCCTCCGGAGAACAATGACTTTTTCGATGGCTAATTTTTTTGCTATATATTTTGTTATTAATAAAGATAAACAACAGTAAAATAACTAACCTTTCTAGAAAGACTACAGTAGACTGCGAAATAATAAAGAATCCAGCAATGTATTTATTATTTTGACCAAGTATTGATATCACACCTGAACAAAACTAACTCTTAATGAAAACAATGGGAAAGCTGCAGTTTTGTTTTTACTTTTAAAGGCCTTTAATATTAAAGTTATTTAAATAAAAAATAATTGCCATGTTTACTTTCAGTTAAAGTAACTGAAATTAAACATAAAGCAAAAATAAGCAGGTGTACTTAGTTTTTCGACCATGTGTTTATATCAGGTTATTCGGAAAGTTCATTCGGTTAATACGTCAGTTCATCATACGTGATGCCGTTCGAACTCACGACCCTAACGCTGTAAGATTTGCTATTGCGTTGCCTACATGCCGTGTTCACCAAAAAAAAAAAAAAAACTACAAAATTTCCAATAAATATATAATTCAAATCCATTGCAGTTTCTTAGTACATACCTCAAATTCCATTTTAAACTGCATCCTCAAGATATGCTTCGAATTATCTCTGACAAAGTTTATCACTTGATATAATTGATACACAGAATGGTACACAAAGTAAAGGCCATAATGCACACAAATTTGTGGCCATCAGCAAACATCAAATTATGGTGGAAAATAAACGCTCCTCTGCTCTAACCCGCACTCATTCATTTAACGAATTAATTGCCATTCATTTATGTCGCAATATCCACACATTATTAACATCACAGTTAACATATCAATCATTATGTCAACAACTTCTCTTCATTGCGTTCTAAAGTGTGGCCACATTTGTACAGTGCATCTTTCCCCTTCATCCTATTCTTCTGTTCACATAAACACTAATGTTGTTCTTGCTTTCATTAAAGTGCCTGAACATATGCTACTCTTATTGATGCCTAGACAAAGAAATATAATTGTTTTGCAAAACAGCCACATATACATTGCTAACAACATCACTGCGACTCTCAATTGACATATGGCCTCTCTCAACGATGTGGGGATAGCTTAAGCATATGAGAGGTTGTAGCTAAAAGAGCCTTAAGTGATAAAAAGGAGGGACGAACAGTGGGGGAAATAATCATATTTTAAGCTTTATTTTGTTATGAAAGAAAATAGAATTTTTACATGGAAACTTTTCTATAGGAAAATGATTTAATGATTTGTTTATACAAATACTAATTTCTTGCACATATCAAAGAATCTCTATGAAGAATCTCAAGGGAATAAGCGCTACAAATTCGGAATAACGAACATTATATACCCATCATCATGGCTTCCTGCCCATAGTATAGTTGACGGTGTGACGACTCGCTGTCAAAAAAGGCAGCCTGTCAATAACATGAAGATAATATTGACTTGTTTTTTTATTATCGCGGTGTATTGCACTTGGAATTGTTGCTAGAAGGTCAAGCAGTAAATAAAGAATATTTTCTGGGTGTTATGTGCCGTTTGAGAGAGTAAATTAATCAAAAAAACTACGATTTGTGGAAGAAAAATTTATAAATTTTACATCACAATAACGTAATATCTTAGAAAGCTATCATTATTGACGAATTTTTGGCCAAAACTCAACAGATATTGTTGGGCAACCGCCGTGTTTAGTTCATATTGAATCGACTAACTTTTTTCTCCCTCCAAAATTCAAAATTTCAAGCATCCATTTTCAGTCGATAGCAGACATAAAACAAGAGGTTTACTTTGAATGCGATACATTTGAATAAATAACAGATATTTTGTGTTCTATCGAGCAATTAGCGGTAGTTCTTTTTTACCTCTAAGAGTTTATTTGACATAATCGATGGGTATTACACAACATTAAGGTGCATATATTCGTGGGCTGTAGCCACGATAAAACCATTCTTCTTTCTTTAAGCGATGATCATCTCAATGTGCCGACTTACACTTCAATTAGTCGAATAATAGGCAAGTCTAATAAAAATTACTCAGAATAATATTAGGAATCTCCATTCAACCATAGGTGCCATTACAGCTTTCGGAGTAGTGCAATTAATGGGCGATAGGTGGCTCATAAATTATTTCAATACAAGTAATTAATGAAATAGGCACAAATTGCTTTATACCGCAATATATACACTGTAAAAGACATTTATGCTAATCTATACAATATATTTGGTTGCCAAATAATATGTTTAGAAGATAAATGTATGTTTCGGTGTGGAAATTAGATATTTTGTCAACATAACCCAATGCTAAATTATGATCATTTATAAAAGAAATAATCCAAATACCTCTACCAAACTATGGAAAATTTCTGCTGGCCCTTTTTTTTGGACCTTTGCTGTTTCTTCCATCACTACTTTATTGTGAGTATTTGTAGGAAAGTATTCAAATATAAATGTTTGTGTGTGCGTGTATATGATTGTCTGCGATTTGATGTATTGATTACAATTAATTAATCATTTACCAGAGCAAATACAAACATGATGGCAAGGCATTAGCCGAGTGGTGTAGGTAAATGTTGTACTATCTGCTGTTGCCATTACAATCACTGAATGTAATTCAATTAGTCATTATGTTTTTAATTGAAACCACCAACAACAAAGACAAACAATTGCAACTTTGTTGTTTGAATACAAAACAAATCCTTTACATTGCCCGGGCCCGCTCATTCCTCCTTTCCTGTGCCTGGATCCTTTTCAAATCATTCAAATGACTCAATTGTTCTATTAACCAAACCACAACTAATAGACATTCGTATGCGGTTTTAAGACCCAGTTTACACGCCAAAGAGGGTTGTGGGTTACAGAGAGCACAGGGCATGACAATGGAAGATATGTGTTATAAACCCATGTATCTTTCCCGCTCTCATGTTATGTGCTACTTAAGAGAATGCAAATTATATGTTAAAGTAGAATAAAGAATGTTTTATACCAAATGTCCCTAGATTTTTGAAACAATTTATTTATTTTTTCTCAAGTTTCACGTTTTGTTCTGCAGGAACATTACTTTTGCTCCAGTTTTGTTTTTATGCTGCTATTTGTTAAGAGAAACTTTTGTTTCACTTCCCTGCCCTCCATTGTAGTGCATACTTCGCAATTGTTTCACTTGTTTCCCGTTACTAAAGCATTGCATACTTTAGGGAGTATGTATAGCGTGTGTTTTGTGTTGTTTGCTCCAGTTTTGAATACAATTCTGGATATCCACCAGCTTAAATGTATGCATTTGTCAACAATTCGACCGGATTGGTTTGCACGAATCCAATGCTTGTTTAGCATTTTTATTTTTGTTTACTACTTCTGCACACTTACTAAATTCATTTTCAGTACTAAAACTTTTAAGTGGATGTTTGTATGTCAGCCATTGAATTGATATGCAAATGATTTTGAAAAATTTCAGCTAAATTTGAATTCAATAAATTCATGAATATATTTGAATGAACAAAATAGCATTGAAATTGGTTATTCATCATCAAATAGAAGAGCGATGGAAGGAATCTCACAGGAAAGTTTAATAAAAATAATTTGTATAATTTTGCTTAAAGATTGAATTAAATTTTTGATTTTAACTGAAATAAATATGCTAATATTGGGATATAAATGTAGTATAATTTTAGGCTTTGTAATGGTTATTTTTTCGGATCCAGTAGTGATTTAAATTGGATTGAAACGAACGAGTTTCCATTATAGGAGTCATACTTATTATTTTAATAGTTCTGAAACAGTAATGACAAAGTAATTATAATTGTGAGTTTATGATAAACATATGGTAAATTAGATCCAGTGCACTATAAACATAAATATTTGAAAAATTCAAAATTATTAACATTATTTTGACATCCATGGCAGTTATTTCAAGTAATTTCAATATGATTGGAAAATTTTCGTATTCAGAAAGATGGGAATAGAAGTTTTTTCATTTAGTTATGTCACTAAACGGAAAAGACGACTTACAAATCACCACAAAACTGAACCTGTCACGTGGTGCATATCACATGCACATACAGCGGCCAATGTGAGCGACAAAAAATATGATTATTTTGCCACCCAACCAACCTCCGGTTGCATACTGGTATAAGAACCAAAAAAGGCAGTAAAGTTCATGATTTAAGGACATGCACTCGGTGTCTCTATGCAACTGATGTACGAACGAAACCCCGCAATGTATGCTACAACTTCCTTGAAGGCAGGCTTTAATTTGGATGTGGATTCATAGCTAGCAGAATGGCCATAATCCGCATCATGGTAGAATAAATACTTTTTCAAAACTACAGGGTGGCGCAATAGAACGTGCATATTGCATCATCTTTTTATGCGGGGTAGAAAAGGCGCGGGTGGGGGGGCGCCTACATCGTTGGGTTGGCGGGCTCATGGAGTTTTAGTCGCTATGAATCACTTCGACGGGAAGCGTCGCGCATTTTGCGTGAGCGCATTTTACGAGAACTCTCGTTCATATATTGCTACTAGGCGACTATATTGTGCTGAATATGGACTACGGCGAATTAGTGAAGCTCCGAGTGCTAATTAAATTAAAATATGGGTAAAGCGTTTTAAAGAGACCGGTTCAACATTTAAACCACAAGCAAACGGTCGCCCAAAAACATCTAGGACCGAAGCCAATGTTGAGAGAGTTATGGAGTCACTACGAGAAAATCCACAAATGTCGACTCGCAAGAGATCGTCTGTCTTACAATTATCGCGACGAAGTTTGCAACGAATTTTAACATTGGATCTTAAACTGCATCCATACAAGCAGCAATTAACACAAGAATTGAAAGAGTCTGACTTCATAGCAAGGCTCGCATTTGCTAATGAAATGCTTAATCGATTTTCTAATTTTGACAATATTATTTTCTCTGACGAGGCTCATTTCCTTATGAATGGGTTCGTAAACCGTCAAAATTGTCGTTACTGGAACGCTGAAAATCCCAAAATCAAACACCAGAAACCATTGCATAGTCCTAAAGTGACAGTATGTGCAGCAATCTCTGGCAGAGGAATAATTGGTCCTTTTTTCTTCGAAAATGCGTGGGACCAAAACGTCACGGTTAATACGGAACGCTATGTTGAGATGTTGGACGGAATTTTGGCTCCAGAAATTGAAAGTTCAAGAATCGTGAATTCCAGAACTGTGTTCCAACAAGATGGAGCTACCTGTCACACATCAAATGACTCCAAGGCGGTGGTGAAGCAGATGTTCCCTGGCAGACTGGTTTCGAAAAGAGGTGATATCCCATGGCCCACACGTAGTCCAGACTTGACGCCTCTTGACTTTTTTGTGGGGATACCTCAAACACAAATTCTACAGTAATAATCCAAGAAACATCGTTTAGCTCAAGGAGAATATCTGTGGTGAAATGACAGCCATTACGTTTGCGGTTAGAGGAGTGCCGTCGTAGAGAGGGTCACCATTTAGATGATGTTATTTTTAAAAAATAAACTTCAGTTATTACTTTACAATGCCTTAGATTTATTTTAACCATGCCTTTTGTATTTATTTTTAATCTATTTTTTAAATATGCACGTTCTATTGCGCCACCCTGTACTATGCAAAACTAGGAAAGGAAAATGTTCTTCTATAGGATAATAGTGAATTCAAATTCAATATTTTACAGTCGTAAGCGAATGAGTAGGCTCTCCCAGAGTAGAATCTAGCTCGGCTTCAGACTCTAGTATGCTTTAATAACACGTGGGAGAACTTCATAAGCATCTCACGACGGCTGAACTTCAGGCAAATATTCTTTAATAGTTAAAGTGAGAAGGTGACTTGTTTGATTAATGTGAGCCATCAAACCATCAAAAGAAAACCATCTCAGTGTATCTGTAAACATGGAAAAAAATTAGTCACCGCTATGTAATTTAATATTTCCTTTTGAAAGGTCTCTGACCAATCAATATTAAAGGCGAGCTAGATTCTACTCTGGGGGAGTCTACTCCTTCGATTTCGACTGTAAAATGTTGGGTAGCAGTATCTAAACGAGGCCGTACGAGCTGCCAAGATCAAAACAGTGGTGGTCAACCAATTGACCAATTGAGGTGCTCACACCAGACACATTGGTGTATCAACCAATGTTATTGGTTGATCGTCAGCTGAAGGTGCGTGAGCTGGCTGAATGGATGCTCTTTTCAAAGAAGTGGCATATATCGCCTATTAACCGAAGATTTGAAGATGAGATAGGTGTTTTTGAGATGGGTGCCGCGCTTGCTTTTAATAGAGCAAGCATGTTGAAGATCTATTAGTAGAGTGTTTGGCGAAGTTTCAGCGCAATAAAGTAGACTTTTTATGTCGATTTTTAACCATTGATGAGACATGGGTCCACCTCTTTACAACTGAAACAAAGAAACAGCCAAAGCAATGGACTGGAATGGTAGAATCGTGTCCAAAGAAGGCCAAGACGGTTCCATCCGCAGGCAAGGTCATGGTGTCTGGTTTTTGGAATGCGCATGGGATTATTTGTATTGATTATCTTCGGAAAAGAAAAACCCTCAATGAAGAATACTTTGCTAATTTATTGCAAAGTCTAGGCGATGGAATTATGGGAAAAGGCCTCATTTGCCGAAAAGGAAAGTACTATTTCATCAACACATGGCTTCAGTTTACACATCCACTATTACGGTGACCAAAATTAATGAACTAAAGTTCGAATTGTTTCATCACGCACCTTATTCGCCAGATTTAGCTTCCTTGGACTATTTTCTATTTCAAAGCTTAAAAAAATTTCTCGCTGGTAAAAGATTTGCCAACCAATGAAGAGGTCGAGTCTATGGTTGATGGCAATTTTAAGAAGTTTGAGAGTTCTTACTATAAACAGGATAGAGAAGCTATTGAATATCGTTAGAAAAAGTGTATTGAACTGAAAAGAGATTATATTGAAAAATAAATTTAATTTTTCCCAACTATTTTGTGTCCTCTTTGTTAGGTCGGCTGGTTTAGGGACCGCCCCCGTATCTTCATTCCTTTCGGTGAAATTATACAAATCGATGTCTCTGGCAACACTCAAACTTATGATCTTAAGATTATGAATCTAACTATAGCCAACTACGGCATTGAAGTTATACAATTTCGGATTTTCAAAATTTCTATTAATACAAACTTTTGGACACGAAGAATTAGCTTTTTTTTATTTCTTAATTTCAGAAAATATAAACCTCTATAAAGAAAACCGTAGAAGATAAAACTGAATAAACTTTAAATTTTATTAAATGTAAAAGCTATGTCATGATAATTTCGGCAATTTCGGTTTTATATTTAACAAATTGGACAGATTGGATTTTTTTTATTAACAAATAATTGAGAAATGACAAATATAAATTGTGGTTCAAAGACGTTAACATAATGCAACGTGAGACAAGGGAAGAAGAGAATAAGCGCCTTATTGGGGAAAAAATTACTGCCCCGAGTGAGGCTCGAACTCACGACCTTAAGATTATGAGACTTACGCGCTGCCTACTGCGCCATCGAGGCTACAGGTATAAACAGATTGGGAATTAAAATAGTTTCGATAAAGTACTTGAGAAACTGAGAAGAAAAAAAAAACACAAAAAGGAAAAAGCCTGTTGAATCTAAATTGCATTTGTTGCAGATTTATGTACACATTGAAATTTGGTTTGAATTATTTATTTCTTTCGTGTAGGTTTGCTCTTCATGTATTCCATAAACATTTTCTTTTTTACGTACATGTATACTTCACATTACTCACTTTCTTGGTTCTTTTGCATTTTATTTTTTGAATTGAAAATTTAAGAAAAAAATCACTGCCCCGAGTGAGGCTCGAACTCACGACCTTAAGATTATGAGACTTACGCGCTGCCTACTGCGCCATCGAGGCTACAATTACCAAGCTGTCGGAAAAAGGCTACAACTGTTCCCAATACCATGGAAATAATCTTTGGTTTTGTTTACCATTAACAAGATATATTCTATTTTAAGATGTTTGCTTGAACTTAAACAGAAATGAACATTTGTCTCCACAAAATATGCAACATTATGTATAAGTTAGATCATCCTTTTTACATGCAATAATTTTGGCAACAAATACTTGCTTTGCCCGAGAAATTGTAAAGTTGTAAATAGAATTATGACAAAATATAGCATAATAATATACAATAATAAAAAAAATGCAATAAAGTTTGCATAGAATTTGAGGAGTTATGTAGTTACAGTAATGTAGCTAAAATATAATAAATGGAAACAAGTACATAATCTGTTGGGAAATGTGATAACGTTTTCATATAGTTTTTGAAATTACATATTTATCATAAGCAGAATACAAACGTGGTAAAAAACTACTCCACCATAAAATAGAGAATTTATTTCTTACTTACATGATCTTTTCATATGCAGTACTTATGCAGTAGTAAATGCGAATGTCACAGGGAAGAATACAGTGAAATTGTGCAAAGGACACAAATAAGGTATGTGGGAAAATTGCTAGAGGGTCTTTTGAATTTGTGGGGAATGTTTTTTAATACGAGTAGTAAAATATTAAAAAAAAAACGGAAGTACAAAGCACACAGCGGTTTAGCTATCTGATTAAAATTTGCTATAGTTTAAGATTATCATCATTAACTACCTACAAATACCCTTTATATTTATAGGGACAGATTGCCAACATTTGGCAAAAAAAGAACATCTTGTTTCACCAAGACAATGCTCCAGTTCACCCATCCACTAATGCGATGGCCAAAATTATTGAATTAAAGTTCGAATTGCTTCATCACGCAATTTTATTCGCCAGATTTAGCTGCTTTGAACTATTTTCTATTTTCAAACTTTAAAAAATTACTCGGTGATAAAAGACCTGCCAACAATGAAAAGGTGGAGTCTGCCGTTGATGGTTATTTTAAAGACTTTGACAGTCCTCCCAATAAACAGGGTATAGAAGCTATTGAATATCGCTGGAAAAAGTGCATCAAGTTACAAGGAGATTATGTTGAAAAATAAAGAAAATTCTTCCCAAATTCTTTGTGTTGAAACCTTTGTTAGGTTGGCCAGGTTTAGTACCGACCTGTTATCAGTAACATAAGAATTAGGAGCGTCTTGTAGTCGTTGGTAGGGAGAGTTTGTTGAATTAGGCTGTGACCTTTTTTGTTTGTGATTGATTAAGGCATTTCTTGTCCCTGATTAAACTCGTGGGTATCCTTGCTGCAACTAGACAATGATAATTGGTAGTGTTCCTAGTCTATGAGAGTTATTGATCCGTGATCACTCGCACTTCCATGACACAGGAAGTATGGCTCGCATTTATCGCAACACTTTTTTTTCAAATTTCTTTACTTGCAATCTGTTGCTTTAACAACAAGCAAATTTTGTAAGGAGTATCAAATAATAGTACAGGGTTGCCCATATTCGACGGACCTATGTTTTTTAAAAAAAATCAAAAAAAAAATAAAAATTTGGCGGTTGGCAATCTTATTCATTTAATTTGTTCCAAGCAGATTTGTTTACATCAATTTTTGAATATGATATCTCTCAAATGGCCGCCTCTGGCGTTGATGGCGTATTGTGCCCTTTTTGCAGCATTTTCCATCGTTTTCGCCAACATTTCGGCCGGAATAGCGGCTATTTCTTCACGAATGTTGTCCTTGAGCTCTTCTACGGTCCTTGGCTTGTTAACGTAAACCTTTGATTTCAAATGTCCCCACAAGAAGAAGTCAGCGGGCGTCAAATCGGGCGAACGCGGTGGCCAGTCCAAATCACCACTTTTCGACATCAAACGGCCCGGAAACAAATTCTTCAGAAAATCGATTGTTATGCGACTTGTGTGCGGTGGAGCGCCGTCTTGTTGAAACCAGAACTGCCTCATACGCTTTCGACGAATAATCGGCATCACAAAATTGGTCATCATGTCGCGATAACGCTCCTGGTTGATGGTAACAGCATGGCCATTTTCGTTTTGGAAGAAAAACGGCCCAATGACCGTTTTCGCACTAACGCCGCACCAAACTGTGACTTTTTCGTCATGAAGATGACTCGTTGGGCCCATTCCAATCGACGAGGCTTGTCCGCAGGCAACAATCTTTGCGTCAATTGAATTTTGTACGGGAACAACTGCAAATCAACGCGAATAATCCGTTGTAAAGTGGACCGAGCCATGCCCAACTGCTGAGAACGGCGTTTTTGGGATGTTCTTGGGGACCTCTCAACACTGGCTCGTACGGCAGCGATATTCTCGGCCGATCGCCTTGGTCGACTTTTATTTGGCCTCTTCGGATTAGAAAGAGCCTCACCAGTCGAAAATTTTTCGTATAAACGCTTAATGGTGTTCTTAGAAGGCGCACTTCTCACATTTTTTAATATTTTAAAAGCACGTTGAGTTTTCACAATTGACTTCTTCTGTTGAATGGAAATTTCAACTATTTCAGAGCGCTCGCGTGGCGTGTATTGTTCCATGGTAAAAATCTGCTTGGACTGACGCTTCAAACGCGGTATGTCATTAAGCGATCTGACATCTCTGTCAAAAGTTATGGCGTTGCCAGATGGGTCCGTCGAATATGGGCAACCCTGTATAATAGGCCTGGGTGCCAAACTCTATCGAACGCTTGACTGACGTCTAAAATTAGGCCTGAACAGTACTTCTTATTTTCAAATGCGTCGCTGATAACGTTGATTATACGGTGGCATTGCTCAGGTGTACCATGGCCATTCCTAAATCCAAACTGGTATTCAGGACTGATGTTTTGTCTTTTGAGAACTGATTTCAATCGCTTCAAAAGTAATTCCTCAAATATTTTTGAGAATTTTGCCAGCAAACTTATTGGTCTGTACGATTTTAAATCATTTTCTCCTTTTTTGGGTGTCAGAATCATTATGACTTCTGCATATTTCCATTGAGTAGGGAAATGTTGAAGCCGAAGTATTGAATTGTAACTGGAGGTCAAAAATAGTACACCTTTCTTCGGCAAAGACTTAGCAACTTTAGCATCAATCCTATCGTACGCAGGACTTTTTCCATTACCAAGTTTTTTAACTTCCCCTCGTAATTCTGTGGGCGATATATGATTTATCGGAAGATCCATTTGGCATGGGGAATCGATAAAACTTATATTGTCTGCCTCATTAACGGCATTAACGCGGTCGATCTAATTTTCTGTCCGCATTCGTTTTCGGAGCTGTAGCTATTTAGATTAAATTTACGGCAAGTTATTATTTTCCTGATGGCACAATTGATGATGTCTTCCTGCTCTGAAGAAATATATAATCCATTTCATCTTTCTCTTCTTCTCCAATCCATGATGTCCTGAACCGAAGTCGTCAGGATGTTTGTAAGCATAATTATTATGAAGTTACAAAGTTTGCAGTATGTAATCATTCACCTAATTTTCATATATCTCTGATCACAGGGCAAACCAGCAGAATTTATGCGTTATTATTGTTTTCGTCACTTGCGTATGCTTAATAACGCCTAATCTCGATTTCAAAATTCACAACCTCTAGGAATTTGCTTAAAAGCAATTTTCTTCAGGCATTGACAAACGTGAAAACATTAATTTTTCTTTTCATTGTTTATGTCATTGAGATGAATTTGTTATTTGTCTAAGCATTTATTTAAATATGTTGCATCGCTCTTCCGAAATAATAGTATTATGTCATCAAATAATAAAGGGTGTCCCAACTAGAACGCAAGATTTAGAATTTAAATAAAACACAGATATTTAAAAAAAAATCGTGAAACTTTATTATATCGTAAAGTAGACAGAATGAGGTTATGTATGGAACAACAAATCGGGCAGATGGCCGCTGCGGCTTTGCTGGCACACACGCGATCTTTTAATGAAATTTTTAATAACCGTTTTTCAAAAATGCAGCGGTATTACATTGATGCAGCATCCAATTTCCTCTTTTAAGACTTGAGTCGTCGTCGGCTTATTCGCGTAAATCATCGACTTCAAAAAACCCCAAAGAAAAAAGTCTAATTGTGTTAAAACGCACGATCTAGGCGGCCAATTCTGGTCTCCAAAACGCGTAATAACACGACCGGGAAATGACTAATGCAGCAATTGAATTGTTTCTCTGGCTGTATGACATGTGGCGCCGTCTTGTTGAAACCACATGCTCTCCACATTCATTTCTTCAATTCTAGACACGACACCGAACACCATTGACTGTCTTGCGTTCTTGTTGGGACACCCTTTGGAACCATTGAAACATTTTCCGAATAAATTTTATAAAAAAGACATTAGTTCTCTCCACGAATTCTCGTTTATGCCTCCTGCCGACTGAAAACGGTTGCCTCGAAGTGCTCTTTTGAGTTTTGGAAGGAGAAAAAAAGTCAGCCGGAAATATATCACATGGATACGGTAGTTTTTCAATGATATTTGTTAAGAATGGTGCAAAATTCTTTTCTTAAATCTAAAATTTGTCGATGAATTTACTTCAGGTAGTATTTTTAATTATCGTCTGATTTTCTGGCAAGAATTGTAAGCGCATAATGCTGCGATATTCAAAGAGAAAGGTCAATATTTCTTTGACTTTGAATTTTGCACAACTTCTTTCTATACTAATATAGAAAAATCCATTTGCATTAAATCGTAACAGAAATATTCGATATAATTCTGGTTACTTAGGCTGTTTGGTCTGTCTGAACAGCTTCTTTCTATACTAATATTGAAAAATCCATTTGCATTAAGTCGTAAAAGAAATATTCGATATAATCAAAGAGAAGAGTCAAATTTTCTTCGACTTTTGATAAATTTTAAACAATTTCTATCTATCTAAATATTGAAAAATCCTTTTGCATTAAGTTGTAAGAGAAATATTCAAAATAATTCTGGTGACTAAAGCGGGTTGTTTTAGGCAATGGAACCTTTTTTGTCTCCATTCTTTATATTTGTTATGCTTTATGGGCCAAATATACGATTATTTAGAAATCATTTTTCATTCCTTCGCTACACACGAGGCGTGTTAAAAAAAGGTGAATTTTCATTTTTCTCAAAAAATATTTATTTATTTATCAATTTCTATTTTATCTCCTTCAAAGTAATCCTCCTCAGATACAATACACTTGCACCAGCATTTTTTTCAATCTCCGAAGCAGTTCTGATATGCACTTTTTGGTATATCCTTGAGCTTTCTCAGCGATTCGGTTTTTATCTCCTCAATCGTCGTAAAATGCCGTCCTTTCATTGGTCTCTTCAATCTTGGGAACAGGAAAAAGTTGCAAAGGGCCAAATCTGGTGAATACGGTGGCAGAGACATGATAACAGTGTTGTTTTTGGCCAAATAATCTTTTACAAACAAAGATGAGTGAGCAGGTGCATTATCATGATGCAAAAGCCATGAATGTTTTTCCGTTTTTTCGTATTGCTTCACGCAAACGGCGCACTACTTCAAGGTAATACTCCTCATTTACCGTACGACCTTGTGGTAAGAACTCCTGATGCACTACGCCATGGTAATCGAAGAAAATAGTGAGCAAAAACTTGTCCTTTGATCGAATTTGGCGTGTTTTTTTTTTGTCTTGGCTCTCCTGAACTTTTCTATTGAGACGATTAGGCTTTGATTTCGATGTCATAATCATGTACCCATGATTCGTCACCAATTTTAAGCAAATCTGGATCATTGTTGACGTCATTCAGCAATTCCTGAGCGATGCTCATGCGACGTTGTTTTTTGTCAAAATTCAGCAATTTTGGAACAAACTTCGCTGCCACACGCTTTATGTCCAAAATTTCCGATAAGATTGTACGGCATGAGCCAACCGATATGCCAACAACCTTTAGCAACTTCTCTATTTGTGATTCGACAATTCTCCATAAAAATTTCTTCACTTTCTCAACATTTTCATCGGTTATCGATGTGTTGGGGCGTCCAGAACGAGTGTCGTATTCAACGCATTCAATATAGTCGCCGTTAACGATACTTATGCGCCACCCTTTATATATACGAGTAGACGGAGAGTATCAGCGTCGTATGAACAATGAACTGTATTACATTGCCGTGGCCAACCGCATCAATATATAGCAATTGCGTTGGCTGGGTCATGTTAAGCGAATAAACCCAAATGTTCCAGCACTATAAATTTTCAACAACGAACTCGATGGACGGTCCACAAGAGGGCAACCAAAACTCTGCTGGAAGGACTTGGCATTTGAAGTAATAATAAAACTTGGTGTGGCGAATTAAAGAGGAAGCGTAGAGGACTGAAGTGTGTGGAATTATTTTCTACGAGCGGCATATAATAGATTAAGATGCTTATAAAGTCGCCACCTAAGAAAAGTAAAGGTATGTATTAGTGTTTCCTAATTTCACTTATTCAACAACAAATAGGATATCAGGCATATTAATCAAAAACAGACTTATTTCTGGAGACCTTTAAAATGCAATCCAGCCCAAGGAAAACAGAGAGCTATATCAAAGATATGCCAGCGACCGCCTTTAAACAGACAACTCTTTATTCTTAGAGTGTCGTCATTCACATCTTCTCGACCTTCTGTGAAAAGCTCGTACCACTTGTAAACATCTTTTTTTGACTCAGAGTACTCTCGCCGTATGCCACTGTCAACATTTCAAGTGTTTTTGAGTACTTAATTCCATTTTTTACACAAAATTTGATGCAACTTTTTTGATCCATTTTTTTTTCGATAGCAGAAAATCGCCAAACTCGCAAAATACTTGTCTTATTTACGCCTCTCACAAAAAAACTAAAAATGCTATATGGATAAAACCGTCAACATATTTTCGAGACGAGTGTACCAACATAAAAAAATAATAATCGAAAGTTGAATGTACGAGTACGTAGCCAGCGAAATTTGAAAATTCACCTCATTTGTGATTCTTAGATATGTGAATTTACATGGTTGATTTTATAATTCCAGCTTCAATCATTTGTACTTGATAATTCGATTGTTTTCTATTCTGTTGTGAATTTCCAAAAATCACATGCATTAAGTCCATATAACGTCGTATACCGTCAGAATCAATCGATGATTTCTCAACTATTTAATACGGTGACCGCCACCGAAACAAAATTATGGTCGAAAATAGTTTTGATTTCTTTTAGTATCTGAATTATAAATCAAAAATGTACAAAGTTTTCATTTTGATTCAAACAACCGATTTAAAATGGTATTATAAAACCAAATTACAAACAATTTTGATTTTTTCCCCTACATTCGTATCGATTTTAGAAGCTATTCCGACTGATTCAATTTATTTCGAGTAGTTCTGTCAATCTCTGAGAGTCTGATGCGAAAATTTAGAAAATAAATTATTTGAAAAATAGACAGATACATTCCTTTTTCCCTGCCCAGAAACGAAATTAAATTTGGTTTCAGGCTGAGAAACCAAACTGTATAAAATTAAATTTATTCTCATTTCAAATCAAAATACATATTTCGTTATGTTTCGATGGAGAAACACAATTAATGTGGGTTTCTTATTTCGTTTCAGGCAAAAAACGAAACAATGTATGAACTAAGCTATTATTTCGAATATTAAGTAGCAAGAAATTTCCAATTTACTACAAATAAGTTTGCAATATCAAACCCGAAACGAAACTGAACTTTCTGAGGGTGCGTGATTTAGTATATTAAGATTAAGTACGATTTTTCGTACTGTTAGATGTTGAAATGTCTCGAACTTCCGGACAAATGATTCTGGTCTACAACCTTTGTGTCATTTATTTTAAAACTATTCATTGAACAGTTCTCTCGTTCTATGACCTAAACTATTAATAATATTTTAAGCAAATTATAAGTATTTCGCTCTACAATATTTTTCTCAAGTTTCTATATTTCCTCTGTAGTCAATTTGAAAATCGCTGTAATGTTCTTTTTGCTGAAGAAAAAACTATTTAACTGAAAAGAACAATTGTTTACCTTAAAACAGGCTACAAAACCTGTTCATTATTTGTGAGCTTTAATCATAGTTATTTAATTTTATATGAAGTCGTCATGAACTACCCTAAAAGCATGCCCAAAGTTCTTTTTACTTAAATTTACTAAATTCTCTAGTGCTTTGGAGCACCGACATAAAACACGTAACTATGCTTGCTGAAAAACGTTGTCGAAATAGTAAAAGGAAACGAAAGAAAGAAATAATTGTTTACCTAGAAGTATGCAGCACTTTGCTGCTGTATAGCTAAGCACCGGTTACCTCACAGGTATGCAATATTAGCATAATTTAGTTGAAATTCGAAGCAGGTCACTAATTTTGTATTGCTAAATTTCTGGGAAAAATCCCAGAACAACAACTGAAAATCAACTAAGAACACAAGTGCTTACAAAATGCTTTGAATACTGCACAAAGCAAAGTAGAAGCAGAAAAAATGTTTAAATTTTCGTGGAATTTGCCATTGGATATTCAAATGCTTATGTTTATTTTCCTAACACAGATGGAATGGACATATGAACCTGTATAAAACATCACAAGGAAGGAAAGAGGCGAACTATTTATTTACAGAAGAATATTTCACATATAGTGTGAGCGGGTTTATTCCAATGCTCGTTGAACTAAATTTCTTGAAACCGCAAGTGCAAAATTATGTCAATCGCAAGGACAAACCTGTGATTTAATGAATGAATGAATGTGTAAAGCAACGAGTTTGAAGAAAAAGGGTAAAATATATGTCACTAATAAGCGGCTTAATCCATTCTGATAACATTTCATACGTATATAGGTAAACAAGGACTACATTGTGAGTGTTTAAAGTAAGCTGCCTGGGGGAAAAATGGTTATCGTGTTACCAGAATGGCATTTTGATTGACAAAGTTGTAATTCAGTCGGATGGGTTTTCAAAAACGCCATAAAAAGTATGCTTCAATGTGCGAGTTATCTGGGAGATAAATGCAAACTCTTAATGTGCACTAAATTTTGATTAAATTTATTACAACTCAATGAAAGATATGAGTCTTTTGTATGGATGCTAGAAGTAGCAGAAGGGGTTCGGCTAATACGTCAATTTTTCCAAATACTGTCAAGCATTATAAATCAACCCTTTTATGTCAACGCAGTCTACGGATGGAAAGTGAAAGCGAAATATTTGAATTTCGGAAAATCGCCCAATGTACTTGGTAGGTAGCAGAAAGAGTGGGTCGGTGCAGCCAATTTTGCAATCTCCGGCTACGATCTGATAAAATTTGGGCTATCCCAAATTTTAAGAAAGTTTAAGACATTTATCGTGTATACCAGCCAGTTGGCCAGAAGGACAGAAATTGCTCATTCGACTTAAAAAGTCATGAAACACATTCGATCAAAAGGTATTTGGTAATTTAAATGCTTCCTTCTAGATATTAAATTTTTGTAGCATCAAAGAAGACATACCTGCAGTCCTCCGTGTGAAGGTAATATTATTGAAAAATCTCTTCTACGGGATGGCTGACAAATGTTACTACCAAGATGACATTTAAAGATGGTTAAAAAGTTCTTCTTTTCAAAACCATGCCGAAAGAGAATCTCTTTAAACTCTGCATGATTTCAACAATATGGATCAACTTGGCATTTAGCCAAGCCAGTTATGGCAGAATTGCAGCGAAAAAACCTCAGGTAATCTGATTTCAAAGAACTTGACATTCCGTTGGTCCCTGTGATCTGTTAACTTTAGTGCAACCGATTCTTTTCTTTTTGTAATTATTGCGCACAAAAAATTTGCAAAACAAAACCTCACTAATTCTAATTACAATAAAGGTAATTCCTGCTGCAGCATTTTAGGCAGTAGCAAATAACGATATTTCACATACGCCATGGAGCGTGGGAGTGATCTTAAATCTATTATTTTTAAAAGAAATTACAAATGATAATTTAAGTGAATTAAAAAAAAATATATAATATATATAAAAAAGTATAATAGATGAGGATGTCTATAAATTCGCCAAATGAGAAAAGTAAACGGTATGTATCGGTGTTTCCTAATATATATATATATATATATATGTATATGTATAGATTAGTGAATACTTTTTTTGCTTAAGTCTTTTTTTCCGTTTCTTTACAGAAATAACTATATAATACTTGAGAAATTTATAAAGGAAAGGCTCAGCACAGAACAAAGAACCAAAGTTGTTCAATTTTACTTTGAAAGTCAGCATTCGATTATTCAGATCATATCGAAATTTCTTTCATGTTCGAAATGCTCCTAGAGCTCCAACAATTTACAGATTGGTTCAGCGCTTTGGGCAACAAGGGGCTGTCTGCGATCTTCCATGTGCTGGAAGACCTCTTGCAGTTCGAAAGGAAGTGACCATTGTTCGAGTGCAAGCAAGTATTGAGGGAACATTCTCAACAGTTAGAGATGTCTAGGCGGTCTTTGCAAAGAATTTTATATATGTTATATCTTTTCCTATATAACATGCAATTGGTTCACGAGTTAAAACCAAATAATACACAAGAACGCATTCAATATAGTCGCCGTTAACGTTACTTATGCGCCACCCTTTATATATACGAGTATACAGAACCGATATTGTTGACGGAGAGTATCGGTGTCGTATGAACAATGAGCTGTATTACATTGGCGTGGTCAAGCGCATCAATATATAGCGATTCCATTGGCTGGGTCATGTTGTGCGAATGAACTCAAATTCTCCAGCGTTATAAATTTTCGACAACAAGCTCGGTCCTTAAGAAGGCAACTAAAACTCTGTTGGAAGGACCTGACATTTGCAGTAATAATACAACCTGGTGTGACGAATTGAAGAAGAGGAGGACCGAAGTGTGTGGAGTTGTTTTCTATGTGCCGCATATAATAGATGAGGATGCTTATAAAGTCGCCACGTAAGAAAGGTAAAGGTATGTATTAGTGTTTCCTAATGTAGCAACATTCATCATCCATACTGTATCTGGTCACTTATTCAACAACAATTAGAATATCGAGCATGTTAATCAAAGATAAACTTATTTCTGGAGATCCAAGGAAAACAGAGAGCTAAATCAAAGACATGCCAGTTACCGCCTTCAAACAAACAACTCTTTATTCTTAGAGCGACAGATTTGCAAAGTCTTTTCGTTCTAATCCAATGAACATATATTTTTCTTAAATCTGAATCTGAATATGAAGCATTTAACTACATTTGTTGCATAACGTTTTAACTAAAACAAATAAGTTCCGGTTGTTTTGATTTTGCAAAATAATTGTTTACCTAGATGTATGCAGCGTTTTGCTAGTGTGCAACTAAACATCTGTAGCCTCACTGGTATGCAATATTAGCATAGTTTATTTGTAATTCAAAACAGGTCACTAATTTCGTATTGCTAAATTCCAGGAAAGCGAAAAAACACAGCAATGAAAATAAAATGCAATTGAACAATATGCAAGAACATAGATTCTTTTGGAAATTGAAATGGAAATGTTCATTGAACAAATACATATACGTTTGTAGCCATGCATATGGCTTCATTGAAAGTGAGAAACAAACTGAGAAATATTTTAAGTACAATGTGTACTGTACGTTATTGCAAGGCTCAATAAACACCACTGCTTGATCCCTACATTACCTATATATTATTCTTAACGGATAAACGTGTCTTTGTACACAAAATGTCGCACAGGATATATTGTTTTGTGGGCTGCAAAAATATCAGTGATGGGATCAACAAAAATTATATATTATAATGTTGGAATCGCGTTCTGATTCAATTTAGAGATGCTTCTTTTATTATGTACATATAATGTGGTTGGATCTGGAACGAACCCTGCACAAAATGGTGATATCGGTCCTTGTCGTAATACAGCTGCCTTACAAATGTTTCGTCGAAGCTTAGTACAATCACTTTTTAAAGCTACAGTTTTGGCTTGGACTTAACTACATTTTATGCGTATAATTTTATTTAAACGCTCACCAATGCTATTCAAAATAGACCGCTCAACATCTAAAGGGTTTTCCAAATAGGGCGGGCGGATAATGAAATGGCATTATACATGATGTGTATGAGGTATTAATGAAACTCTTTCATTTTTATTTGAAAGACATGTGTATGTCATTATTTGCATTTCCTTTTTGTGTGGTGCGGAATATCGCCCAAATGTCCACCGTGAATTCGCACGGTGGCACGAATTCAAGACGTCTGATTTCCAAACAGCTGTTGCATAGATTCGGCTGAATTTGGATGATGACTTGGATTATGTGGACTTCAAAAACCACATCCTCAAATTCTTTTATGCAAAGTGTCCATTATGGTATTCGCTGTGTACAACATAACGCCGCAAAGTATATTACATATAAAGTCCCAAACTTTATGTGCAGCAATATTTGGTTCTTTGAATGCTTTATATTAGGTCTCGCTGTTTATTTTTATAAAAATGGAACTTTACTATGAAAACATGTTTAAAAATGAGTCATTGAAAGTATTGTTCATCGCAAGCTACTACTTTTTCCCATCTTTCTGGCAAAGCTTGAATTCCGTCAAGGTAAAACTGTTCACCTTTTGAGGATATCCACGAATCTAGCCATTCATCATAAGAGTGGAACTGCTGATCAGCCAGATCGATAATTGTGATAATTGATAATAATTGGATTTCGCAATATGTGGAGAACATGGTGGATGGGGTAAAATTTCCCATTTCAGCGTTTTCAAGTAAGTTTTAACGGGCTTGTCCACGTGACGCCGAGCGTTGTCATGCTAAAGAATCACTTTTTCGTGCCTCTCCGCGTATTGTGAGCATTTCTCGGACAGAGCGCGGCTCAGTCGCATTAATTGAAGTCGATACCGATCCTCAGTGACGGTTTCGCTTGGTTTCAACATCAAGTACGGAACATTACCTTCGCAGCGTGAATATTCGGCCGAGGCGAAGATGTGGAAGCATGACCAGGCAGCCTTCAAGACTTTATTTTCTTTGGATTGCTGTAATGAATCCATTTTTCATCACTCGTTACAATACGATAAAGAAACCCCTTGCTTTCTATCGCTGAAACAGTTGTTCACAAGTGAAAAAACGACGCTCAACGTCCTCTGTCGTTGACTTGACTCATAAGGAACCCAAGTTCCTTGCTTTTGAATCATTTCCAACGTATGCAATAGCTTGGATATGGCTTGGCGGGTAACTCTTAATACTGAAGCAAGCTCTGCCTGTGTTTGACACGGATCCGCATCAAGCAATGTCGCCAATTCAGTGTCTTTCGAAGGGTTTTCGTCTTCCTTCATTCAAGTCAAAATCAAAATCACCGTCTTTAAAGCAACAGAATCAATCTCGACACGTTGTTTCACCTAAAGCAGCATCTCCGTAAACGTTTCGCAGCTCTCGATGAGCTTTAACCGCCGTTTTCTACAATTGAAGGAAGAAAATCAATACTTCACTTAAATCAGCATCTCCATAAAAGTTTTGAAGCTCTCGATAAGCTTTAGGCGCCGTTTTCTACGATTGAAAGAATACTTCCCGCATATGACGATTATTTGGCACAAAATAGAATATGACATCAAAAGAAAATCACTATTGTGTTGAGTTGTTATGTTTACCATATGCCTAAGCTTGGCTCATGATGCCTAGGTTATGGCAGAATCGACTAGCATTTACAGCTGGCGCCATCTATTGGCAAACAGCGGGAACTTAGTTGCACAACTAATATTAAAAAGTATCCTGCAAAAATGATTCAGAAATATTTCGTAGATATGTTGCATATTTATGGCAGTAAAGGCGTTTAGTGTACGTACGTATTAAAACTCTATGTATCTTTGGCCAAATGGAGAGGAAATTTAAAATAAGGTATTCCAAAGCTACGACAAAAAAAAGATTTGAGGTATCATCAGTCATGTCACATATAATGTCTGTTTATATTCTCCCTCTAAATAGCACTTCAGCCTCAAGTCCAAATTTGAGCCTGTTCACTTATTTGCTTAAATTTACCACTTTACAAATTCGTCATGAAACATATAACGATTAGTGTTTGTTGCATAACATTGCCGAGGTAAAGAATGTTAATAGAAGCAGGCATAACTTCTCCCCAAAACATGCATTGGCCTTTCTTGTTTTGCTGAAGTGATTGTTTACCTAAATGTATGCAGTGATTTTTTGCCATGTAGCTGAACATGTGCTACCTCACTGGTATGCAATATTGGCATAATTTATTTGAAATGTAATGCAGATCGTCAATTCTGCATAGCTGAATTCCAGGAAAAACTTTACAACAATGAAAATAAAATGCAATAGAATGACAAACAATCAACAAGGTAGGTAAGGCGCAACAGGATATTCGAGAACGGCATAAGGCAAAAAGAGAAAATGGTTAATTGTTCCTGGAATTTGTCTTTAGAAATTCAAATGCACCTGTTCGTTTTCTAAACACTTGTGGACACATGTAACAATACACATGTGCATATTTGTAAGTCGTCAACATGAATGAATGAAAGGGAGAGAAACCAAATTTTTCCACAGAACGGTCTGTTAATGCTATGGTACAGTGTAATTTAGCTTGTTGCAAAGTTGAATAGACGAAGTCGCTCTTACTCATGTAAACATTTATTAATCAGAAGCAATATTCTATAGTCCAATGACGATATTTGGCATTTGGGCGGAAAGGCCTGCTGTAGGCACCATTTTGAAATGTCACAGTCAGAGGCATCGCTCGGTATAAGTTTTGTATGGTAGAACTCCATCATGTCAGGATGTTCCACACATCAACAAAATCATGTTGCAATGGTGAAAAAATCGTTATAAATACAATTTCGCTATACGCCTGAATATGGCTTTAAAACTTTTAAACTTCACGTTTGCACCATGTGATAGTTATATATGATATATGATAGTAAATAATATGGTAGAGTCGCTTGTGCAGTCACAGGCATCGATTGGTATAAGTTTTGTATGATAGAACTCTGTCACATCTGGATGTTCCACACATCAACAAAATTAATATATTCTGAAAGCCAACGTGTTATAGGATAAGCAAATAAGACTGCTATGCGATGACAACGAATGGAACAAATCATTATATTGCTACCAAAACTCTGACCTCAAGAAGCGATTACACTTGGCTTGGATGATCAATGGGTGTAGGGCCTGTTTCAAAGCGATATTGTATATAAAGAGTGTCCCAACAAGAACGCAAGATTTAAATTGAATTGAATTGTTTCTCTGGCTGTATGACATGTGGCGCCGTCTTGTTGAAACCACGTGCCCTCCACATTCATTTCTTCAATTCTAGGCACGAGAAAACTGGTCCAATGATTCCTCCAGCCCAAAATCCACACCACACAGTGACTCGTTGAGGATACATTTGCTTCTCGTGAATCAATCGAGGATTTTCCTCACCCTAAATGCGACAATTCTGCCTATTGACGAAGCCATCAAGATGGAAATGGGCCTCGCCACTGAAGATGATTTTATCGACAAAATCAGCATTTTCATGTTCCAATACCCAATTAACGAACTCCCTTCGCTGTCCATGGTCAGCTGACTTCAGTTCCTGAGTCAATTGAACTTATTTGTATGCATAAAGATGCAAATCTGTCGTCGAAATTCGCTGCATAGTGGATTTAGAGACACCAATTTGCTGAGCTCGGTGTCGAATTGAGGTGGATGGAGTTTGAGCGACATCATCCCGTACAGCTGCGACATTTTCGGTCGATCGACCTGGTCGAAAGCGCGCTGTTGTCTTTGCATCACTAAAAGACCCAGTTTTGGCAAATTTATCCATTAATCTCTTTACAGTTGACTCTTTTGGAGCATTATTGTGACCCCAAATTGATCGCAATTTGCGAACTGTAGCCGCAAAACTTTCACCACTTTGGTAAAACAATTTCACAATGAGAATGCGTTGTTCATTCGTGTAGCCCTCCATTTTTACTAACCTCGTACCCTCTACTACAAACAATAACAATTGTTCAAATGTCAAACAATGACACTTCGAATGGCGCCAAATTTAAATCTTGCGTTCTTGTTGGGACACCATATAGTAAAAAGAAATTCATTATTTTAGTAATAGATGGCTGTAATAACCTGTAACTCGCGTTGTACATGTGCGCTCTAGATGGCGGTAGAAAGCAAATATTTCGTTTTCAAAAGATAATTCATATAGTTTTGCGATTGCTTGATTCAGTATTGTTTGAGGGCGCTTCAAAGATGGACATCAGTGACCTCATGGATTGAATTTTCATCTGCAAATCCATTGTTTTTCCAATAGATGGCGTTAGTAATCAATATAGCCTTGTGCAAGTGTGATCGGTTTACGTTAGACGGCTTTAGAAAGCTTAGATTTTGTTCTCAAAATATGGTTCAGAAGGTTTTGTGGTTGCTTGATTTAGTATTATTTAAGTGCTCTTTAAAAGTGAACACCAACGAAAAGAAAATACTTTACATTTTACAGTTTTCCTTCGATAACAACAACAAATGTGAATAATGTTCATAATCCCGATTGCCTGGGAACTGAACATGCACAAAAACACCCGTTTGGAACCATTTGAGAAAAGCCGAATACTAATAGAAGCTTAGAATATAACTGCCAAATGATTTGACGCAAAAAAGCCTCATGGATCTAATTTCCATCTGGGAATCGCTGGTGAATCGGAAACAAAATCCAGTCCGCGCCACTAGAATAGGCTCAAGGATTTTGACAAAAATAACTGTGAAGTGCAGCAACAACAACAACGGGAGGAGGCGGCTGTGACATTATTTTTATTTTGAAATCAATCAATGCAAAGAAAATAGCATCAAAAATTAATGCAAAATATTGCACGTTTTTTATTTAAACAATTACGGGTCGCGGTAAAGTTCTTAGCACCGAAGAAAACACCAAGATTCTAGCGCTACACAATGAAAAGCTTACAGCTTGTCAAATTGCTGAAAAGGTGGGAGGAAGCCAAAATGTAGTAGCTAAGTTTTTAAGAGATAAGGAGAGCCATGGAAGGAATATGAAGAGGTGTACCCATGCTATCACATCGCCTGCAGATCGCAGGACTGCCTCCAACTCTGCCGATTCTGTACCAAAAATTAGGGCTAAAACGGATGTGACTGCTAGTCTTTCTACTGTGAGGCGAGTAATTAAAGAAGACGAGTACTTAAAAAGAAAACAATTGCAGAAAAAACTTCCATTAAATCCCGATCGGGGAGAAAAACGATTAAACTTTGCTAAACAACACATGACTTGGAACAAGGAGAGGTATTTGGTCGTACTCTCCGATGAGAAGAAGTTTAATCTTGATGGTCCAGAGGGATATAACTTTTGTTTCCCTGATCTAAGAAAAGAACAATTACATTTGGACCATCGGCATAGCTGCGAAGGAGAAGTAATGGTGTGGGGAGTGAGCTCCTGCTATGGCCAAGTCGATTTATAATTTTTAACGACAAAAATTAATGCTATGCCAACATTTTTGGACTCTTGTAATGGACGTTCTATCCTATCCACAATGCAAGGGCTTGAAAACCATGGATAAGAGAGCAAAACGTCAATGTCTTGGAGTGGCCACCGTACTCGTCAGACCTTAACATTATCGAGGACGTGTGGGAATGGCATGTAAGAAAAGTGTACGAGTCCGGTTAACAATTTGATGATAAAGCCGCTCTAATTTTGGTTATAAAAGAGGCTTGGAATGAGATTAATTTAGAATAGATCACGTCCCTGTACAAATCTATGCCTAAACGCATTTATGAGCTAATTTTAAGCAAAGGCTGAAGTACAAATTATTAATTTTAGCTAAACTTACTGTTAAAATGAAAATAAATTTTAAAAATATATATTTTTATAATAAAAATTACTACCGTTTTTATGTGAACCTATTCTGGTGACGCATATTTAATGTATGCATTTCTGACGAGGCAAACACAGTGGAGACTGTGGTACGGTAAATATTTCCACTTATTTTGTCTGCTCTATTCTTAAAAATGTTTGTATGCAACATAAAAATAATGGCACAGCCCTCTCCACCCCTTTTTGTTGCAGCACCTTGCAGTTATTTCCGTCAAAATGTTTGAACCTATTCTGGTGGTTCGGACTGTAGGCCCATTAAAATGGCACATAGTGACTGGTTAAGAAAAGTGGATCATTTACAACAACGTCAAATAAAAACGGTCGTGATCGAATTGCTGTCGGCTGGCGCAAATGATGCCAAGCAAGGATTGATAGTCAGGAAGGTTTTGCTGTGTGCTTTTTGGAAGTGGCATCGAACCATCTACTAGGAGCCGTGGCAGAACATTGCGGCCAAATTCTTAATTTAAATCAGTAATTTCAAAAATTTAAACGTCTGAAGAAAGCAATCAAAAATTGGACCGTTTGAAAGAAGAGGCCAGCTTTGGGCAATAGAAAAGGAATTGTGTTCCAAAAATTCAAAAAGTGATTCTCTGTTGATCGATAAATATATGTTTTGTTGAGTTCATCACTTATAATTGTGATGGTTAGATTCAACAGCACTAAAGCAACAAAATTAGTTTTTGACGGCATGCTTTATATAGAAAAATTTCCTGGGAGAGACTTTCCAAAAGAAAAATGTCGTGGAAGGCTCTCTTGATAAAAAAATATTTCGTTAAAAAGACTTCGTGGAGAAAAATGGGATGGAAGATACTTCTCACAGGGGAAAATCCTTGAAAGATATTTCTTATATAGGAAAAATTCAAAGAAAAAAATGTGTATATCGCAATTGTTAGTGCTTAGTGCTCCTTACAGAAAAATTCATGTCACTTCCTCATAGTCCTTTTTCCATAAAGAAAACTGTATTTCCATAAGAATAAATGTCT
>JAHXMU010000267.1:244051-263813 GCA_019455685.1 Philornis downsi
AATATCCTCAAAGCTAACTTCTGTACAGAAAAGTATTTTCCAAAATACTTATTTTGGAAAATACTTTTCATATAGATATTTGTATTGGAAAATATTTTTTATACTGTGACTTTAATATAGAAATGCCCAAACTTATAATTTCCCGAAATCAGGTTTTTACTTATACTGATAGAATACTTCCAGATACGCATTCTACTAAATTGACAAAAGGCCAGGAGTTACTCCTATTCATTCATTGCTGTATATACTAAAAATTACGATCTAATTTCTTTCTATACTAAAGTAGCGATGTATAAAGTAACGATATTCAGGAAATACAGAAAATTATCTTCATTGACATTGCTCGCACCGAAAATCTAGAGAGTAATTTTTTACTTGTCAAAAGTTTTGAAAAACTGCTTTTTAACAAGGCAATGATGAAAACAGAAAAGTGGCTTTCATATAGAAGTATGGCTTATCCTATCAGTGGTTTCCGTCGGTCTGGCAAGGCTATCAGCTGTTAAATACCTGTCATCTGAAATGTTATTTGTTTAGTGAAAGGTTTGCCATTTGCGAATATGGATCGTTTAACAACCGAAAAACGCTCACAAATAGTTAATACCAACTACAAAAGTGGTGATTCAAATGTGAGCTTCCAATCGAACATCAATAAAGCTCATTTCATAACAGAGATAAAGCTCATTTCTCACTTGGTGGTTATCAACAAGCAAAATTGTGGAATATGGGACTCCGAGAACCCAGAAGTGATTGTAGAAAAGGCATTGCATCTGGCAAAAATTGCCTGAAAATGAAAAATGGCTGGAAAAAAGTGTAAAATTTAAATGAGGCTGGAGGAACTTTAAAAGGAGAGGCAGTCATGTAAATGACATTGTAGTTCGTACATAATGGGTAGGGTTTTCAATTTATCACATCTACTATGAATGCTGATATTTCCAAAATACTGACATATACGAGAGTTTCCTGCATTCAATAAGACTCACTGAATATATAAATGCATGCATCCTGAAAATATGCACTAATTTCTATAACAATCGACATTTGAAATTATGCTACAGTAAATTAAATCAAGAAAAGATCTATCAGCGTTACTATTATGATTTCAATCGAAGTTATTACAATTTTTGTAAAACAAAAAAAGGGGGAATGCAAAGATCAGTATGATAATGAAATGAAAGTTTCATGGAAATCATAGCTTTATATGTGTTTTATTTAACTTTACTTTTGAAACCTAAAATGGAAAGAAACTTTCCATCTAGGACGCTGTCTTGGAAGACACTGTCATTACTACATATTTCTAAACAAGACGAGGGAGCTCTTGAAACGTGATTAATTACCCTTGCGTTTCAGTCAGTCAAAACAATTCTTTTGTATAAAATTTGCTGTTATTCGGCACACGAAATTTCATTTGCAATATAAAATTTGAGACAAATTATTTGTTCAAAATTTGTATCCATTGTAAAAATCGCAATACACATTTGAGATGAACTGGCAAAATCGAACACCGTAAACAAATTAAATGACATGTCACGCTCAAACTCCGCGCCTGTATAGAAGACTTCTCGGCGATATTAGATACAAACATAATTTGGACAATCCCTTTAAACAGGCTTTTCTATTGACCAATTTGGCAAAGAATATTGTCACGCTGACCTAATTTTCCACTTGATGACTCACGGGTAACTTTTCGCTCTGTGCTGCAATCAACCAGCACAGTTTACGTGCTAAATTCATCGGAACATGTGCAAAAATCCACGTGATAAAAACAATAAAACTGAAGAATTTTGTGCTTAATCAAACAAAATGAATAATGTCTTACCTTAAGACTTGAAATTCCGAAAATATTTTGTAAGTTGAATACAACCTAAATTGAATTTCATTCTATTCATCATTTGCTTACACATTCTACGCCATAAAATAGTGTCTATATTTTAGAATGACCTGCTTAAAATATTTTGTAATATAAAATACAACTGAACATCTGGTATAGCCTCAAATATTTAGCACAGTTTCTTTTAGTTGGAAACAATTAAAACATTTTAATTAAAATATAGTTTAGTTTTTTCTCCTTCCCCTTCATTGTCCCATTCTTTTTATCTCCCTACATTTAGAAGGCACAAACAAGACCACCACAAACCGGGGCCACACACAAAGTAGCACGTGAGAATTTTAACCTTTTGTCATAAATTCTAACTGAAATTTGCTTTCGTTCACTCGCTCACATAAAAATACTAGAATTACAGCATACCATTCCATTGCATAGACAACATTGTTGCTGTCATTGTTCAGCCTAAAAACATACCACAGAAAATTGTTAAAATTACCATAAAAACAGTGCAAAAACAAAAATACATTTAAAACATTGTACGAGAGAGTATGTTTAGTTTCAAATGCATTTTGTGTAAAGGAGCAAATATAAATAAAAAAACAATGGATTTAGAAAAGTTCTTTTTTTTAAGATTTTCTGTGAGTTAACCACTCACTCAGTGAAATTGAATGCACTTTTGGGTGAGAGCAAGTGAATGTGTAAAAGAGACAGATGACAGAAACGTAACTGCCATTACATTCACCATCATCGTCGTTATCGTCATCAACATTATTATCGTCGTCGTCGTCATCATCATCTACTGCTTTTATATGCAATTGCTTGCTTCTGTATGTGTCTACGGGGTTTAACCTCATGTGTGGCAAACCCCCCAAACAACATTTCGTGCGGCAAATTTACATTGAATATTTGGTTTGCATTTTGCCTCATGTTTTCAAATGACCATAGTATTTGTCGCCTCCCTTATGTTTGCATTTTCCCTCGACTTTTGACAAACATTTGCAAAATGCAAATTATTTTCCAGTGGTTGTTGTGGGCAAAAAATCGAAAGTGATTGCTGATGACTGCTGCTCGTACGTCAATATGTTTTTTTGGTATTTGCATTCCGTGTTTTGTTTTTGTTTTACAACAATTACAATGGCTTTGATTGAAGTCATTATAGCGACGCTGATAGATCTTTTCCTGATTTAATTTACTGTAGCATAATTTCAAATGTTGATTGTTATAGAAATTATTGCATATTTTCAGGATGCATGCATGTACTCGTGTATATTCTGTGAGTTTCATTGAATGCAGGAAACTCTCGTATATGTCAGTATTTTGGAAATATCCCCATTCATAGTAGATGTGGTAAATTGAAAAAAAACCACAACCTACAAATGATTTGATGTTAAACTTTTTGTTCGAAGTAAATGTGGTAAAAACGATTGTTCTGCGTAATCATTTTTAGAAAATAAATCAATGGTCGATGTAAAATATCGATAAGTTCAAGGTAAATAAATGCGTTTGCATGTAACTAACTGTAAAGGTTTCCACAGAATTTTGGAAATTTGAAATTTTCTGCAATTAATTTCAAATGTCAAAGCAAAATTATAGCAAGTGGAGGAAACAAAGTATTAAAAGTACCGCAAAGTCGGCAGGGTCGAAGCGTATGTACACAACAGCATGCATTGCACTTCACAAAATCATGAACGTCGTCATGTACTCGTAAGTTAGTGTATGAAAAACGGAGTTTTTTTGCAAAATTTATCTTATTTTTCCAATGAAAATTATAATCTTTTTGTATTACTCAATAACAAATGCCTACAATTGGTCTTCTAAAAATGACGTTCTGAGTAGAAGAAATTATACCAACTGAGGAGGGAATTGTAGAAGGTGATGCTTATTTCTTGGTTTTTGACAAATTCATCTGTAACAAATGGACAGACTCAAAATTGAACAGGCGCGATAAGCTTTTGCCGATATATAGAGTATGTAAAAACGACAACGATGGACGATATAATGACCCATTGTCAAATAAGTAGACATTTCTTAACAGGGCCAGTTGTGACGCGAGGCATAGCATTACGGATGGCATATTGACTCGTCGTCAGATAAGTGGGCACATCAAAAATACCCTCTTCTTATACATTACAATGAGCCTTAAAGTGTTTACGAGTTGTGACGGTGCCTTCCGGTATTAATTAACTATTACTATACGCAGCTACCAGCTAACGAATAAATTAAAGTTACAATTAAAAAAAAAAAAATTTTAAAAATTTAAAATTTAAAAAAAAATAAAAATGAAGTTAAAATTGCTAAAATTTGCTTCAGTTAATGTATGAGCAAGTTTCACCTAATGCACCGATTTTGCCTACCTGCGGTATATAGAACAGAAGAAATGGTCCCCTATCAAACATTACACAGAATTATCAATTTAGTGATTTCAAAACTGCCGGTCTGGCAAGGCTAACAGCTGTTACCTGTCATCTGAAGGTTAGTTGTTTAGTGAACTGTTTTCCATTTACGAATATGGACCGTTTAACAACCAAATAATGCGCAAAAATAGTCAAAACTTTCTACAAAAGTGGTGAATCAAACGTGACCACTTTTCGTGCATTATGCGGTGATTATGGTCATCATAATCTACAAATAGTGCAAGGAATTGGGAAGATTATAAAGAAATTTGAAGAGACTGGAAGCTTTGCAGATGTGGTCAAGTCTGTGCAATAGCGCAGTGTACCCACTGCCGAAAATATTGCTTCTCTTAGTGAAAGTGTGGCGGATAATCCGAATTTTAATTAAAAAATTGGCAATTGAGGATTATGAACTGAACGATATGTGGTTTTAACAAAAAGAAGATTATAAACTAAACGATATGTGGTTTCAACAAGATGGTTCCATGAGCCACGTAACACGACCGATTTTGGCTTTATTGGAAGTTTACAGAAAGCGTAATTTCACGTTTTGGCGACGCCAATTACAAAAAGCGTTTTGGCGACGTCAATTGGCCACCCAGATCATGAGATTTGACGTCATTAGACTTTTTTTTTTTTGTCAGACTACGTTACAGATAGTATTTAAAGTATTTGAAAGTCAACATTCGTGAAGTCATCGCCCAGACACTGACCGAAATGTGCAAAAAAGTGTTCTAAAACTACCTCAAAAGGATCCACTGCTGCAACCAATCCACAGGTAGTCATTGAAATGATATTGTATTTCGTACATAATGGCAAGGCCCAAGCATTATAATGAAGTAAAATTTTCATTGGAATCAAAGCTTTATGTGTGTTTTATTTATCTTTATTTTGGAAACAAAAGAACAAATTTATAACCCGGTAACTAAGGCTTAACCAAATCTCGCTGCGTATTGTAACTTGTAGAACGCATTGGAAACTTTGGGTACTCTTACAGAATTTCTGATAAGATTAAAACGCATTTCGTACGAAAAGAAGATTTCTAGCAAAATGAAGATTCTCTGAAGTGCGCTGATGTGTTTAATAAAATTGTAAGATTTGTGTCTGTTCTCTTATTATCGAATTGTGGGTGGTAAGAGTGAGCTCATTTCAAGGTAATTGAATCTAATTTAATTTGATACCAGGTAATTTAATATAATTTTTAAAAATTCATTTTAATTCATCTAATTCTTAGAAAATTAATTTTTAATTCATGAAGAGAATTAACCATGTCCAACATATAATTTATATTTATAAATCAATACCTATTTATAAATGTATAACATGCGAAATCTTTTTATCTCCTGCAACTGAAGCCCGCTTAATCCAATGACTTATAAAGAATACACCGGAAGACAAGGCACGCACGAGATTTGCTTATGTGAATGACGGTGAAATGAAAATGAAAATCAATGAGATGATTTTCCACAAAAATATATCTACAGAATATTTAATTATAATGTGAAATCTTTTTAGCTACCAAAGCTCGCTCAATATAATGACTTATAAAGAATACACCGGAAGATATGTCACACACGAGGTTTGCTTATGTGAAGAATTGTGAGGAAATGAAGATGAAAGTGAAACAATAACATGGTTTTCCACAAAATTGTATTTATGGAACGTTTAATTATTATTTATTATTATTGCTATGCATAAAAGTATCAAAATTTATCGGAGGCAATATATGAGATTTGCCCTGACATCAAAACCCGAAAATTCTGCACTATTTCTTCCTCTCTACCTACCAATAAATTGGGATAAGATACAGTGATGTGAAAAATAATAAGGACACTTATGTCCAACAATAATATTTGATCAAAAAATAAATAAAATAAGAAATTTGCTCATAAATAACTGTATTAACTTTCAGCTAATATAATACAGAAACAAGTTTCGTTACAAAAATTCTTAGAATTTGTATACATTTAAAAAAAAAAAGGTTATTAAGCAGAAATCAATTGGTTTTGGTTGGGCGAATTAATAAGGACCGTTTGCCGATTAACTAAAATAAAATAATATCAAAACTTTTAAAAGTTATTTTTTGTGTACAAAAGCTAAGAAGAGTGATTTTAGTGAAACTTTAAATTCAATTCAAACTTAAGAACAGCAAAATTTTGTAGTTTTTAGGGAAACATGAGGAAATCTAAGCACTGTGACCTAGAACTAAGAAAAACTATTAAAAATTTACATAAAGATGGAAATTCTTATAGAAAAATTTCATAGTTGCTTGAAATTTCAAAAACAATGGTTAAAAATGCAGTTAAATGGATTCCGGCAAGAGAAACACGTGGTAGAAATCCAAAAATTACACCTACAGTTAAATGTGGAATCATTCGATGTGTCGAAAAGAATTCATTTATCTCATCAAAACAGTCATCGAAATGATTTAAACATAGAAATTGACACATCAACAATTCGAAAAAACACGTATTAAAGAGAATCTTTAAGCTCATAGTGCTAGAAAAGTACCAATGTTGTCGAAGAAGGACGTATGTACAGCAAAGGCTAAAATTTGCTGAAGTTCACTCATGCTGGCCTCAAAAAAATGGAGAAATATTCTATGGTCGGATAAGACAAAAATTAATTTATTTAATTTAGATAAGGGTTTTTATACTGTAAGAAGACCAATTAACACGGAATACAATCCAAAATATACTTTTAAGACGGTAAAGCGCGGCGGTAGTAATATCATTGTTCGGGGATCATTTTCCTACCATGGTGTTGGGCCACTTCACCGTATACGGGGCATTATGAAAGCGACAGACTATGTTGACATTCTACAAAATTGTATGCTTCCTTATGCCACTGAAGGAAATATGCCACTGCGATGGATGTTCCAACAGGACAATGACTCCAAACATATGGCAAAATGCACCGAGACGTGGTTTGGGAATAACAAGATAAATTTATTAGAATAGCCTGCGCAGTCTCCCGATCTAAATCCCATCGAGAATTTATGGAATATAGTGAAAACTTCAATTAGAGGATTAGTGTCCCACGAACTGCAATCTGCTATGGGAATTAATTCAGGCAGCGTGGACTCAATCAAATGTGTAGGTTTTACATGAGTCTCGCCTTGAAGGCCTTACCTATGGTATGCTATCACACAGGTTCTGTTTTCCATCATTTTTCTCTTGGTTATATGTTTTTTCTTTCTTCTAGCGACAGCAAGCGCCCCTTTGGGGTACTCAAACTAAACCCGAAGGATTAGCCAAACTACCAGAGATTGGAAGTAGGTCTCTTGAAAAAGCTTCCTCAGGTCCCACTCCCTCACTCGGCCAAAGTACCTTTGTAGTCACTTGGCATGAAGTGAGCTACCTCCCGGGTAGGAGTTGAGGTATCTAGGAAGACCTCGGATAGACATGAACATTAACATTATGTGAAGGTTTTACATGAGTCTCGCTGTGAAAGCCTTACCCATGGTGTGCCACCACACATGGTGCCGTTTTCTAATCATATGCTTTTCTTTCTTGGTTATGGGTTCTTTCTTTCTTCTAGCGACGGCAAGCGCCCCTTTGGGGTACTCACACTAATCTCGAAGGATTAGCTAGACTGCCAGAGATTGGAAGTAGGTCCTTTGGAAAAACTTCCTCAGGTCCTACTCCCTCACTCGTCCAAAGTACCTTTGTAGCCACTTGGTATGAAGCGAACTACCTCCCGGGTAGGAGTTGAGGTATCCAGCAAAACCTCGGATAGAATGAACAGTGTTCTCCAAGCTAAAGCGTTCCCTCACTGACACATGAGTAACGCAAAAGCACTGAAAACACTTGTTCGGACAACCACAGCCAGCACGATGCTCCCACTAGGGGTCCAACACCATTGACCAGGAAGGAACAATGAACCCTCTGGTCTGGATTTCGCAGACAAACTACTTCAGTTTTGCTATATCATACCTCGCATGGAACTGGTAATCCATAATCTACGGCATAGATTTTCAATGTCCGAGGATAGAATATCAACACAGCAAAGCATGCCATGCTCCAATCATAGTCTATTAACCAGATCTCTCTGGTCATATAACTATATTAACGGAAAAGATAAATCTTCTGATACCTCCCGACGGCTTCTCTATGTCCGCACCTGTTGCCAGGATGTGTCTTGTTTAACTATGACTCTAACCTTTACTTGGTTTTCGAAAAACGAGTTCCAAGATCAGTTTGATGTCATATTATAGGTGAATCCCAAGACATAATCCACCCGTTCCTAGGGCGCCTGGCACAAGGCCACACTACTTTGTTTTTGCACGCAAGCATCATCCTTTGCCTGCTTAATTACAGGATCGGGTAGAGAGGCTTGCGTTTTAGGGGTAAGCGGTACAAAGCATCCTAGGAAACACCCGCCTACCCACAGGCAGCGTGGAATGATATACCGAAACCAAACCTTGTGCCACGACGATGTCTAGCAGTTTTAAAATCAAAGGAGCCTTAACAAAATATTAGACACTGGAAAACAATATTTGAACAGTATTAATTGTGCATCTCTTCACGAAGTGTCCTTATTTTTTTCACAGGGTGAATTTGTATTTTAAGTTTAAGTTTTTTTTTTTTTTTAATTTAAAATAAAAACAACAATTTAAAAAAAGAAACATAGTAGAACTCGTTTTTTTTAATATATTACCTAAAAATAAGTACAGTAATTTTTAGCAATTTCTCTTTTTCCTTATTTTTTGATCAAATATTATAGTTTGATATTAGTGTCCTTATTATTTTTCACATCACTGTACGTTAATAAACTTACATCTATCGAATAACGTAGAGCGTAATACAAAAACTTCAACTTTGACGTGTGAGTGAGGTAAACTAATATAATGATATGAAATATGTATAACGTTATGACGTCAACCGCAGATCAATATAAATAATACTGGCCAACATAAATTATACGTAACAATCTTTTGTTTCCATATAAGTGGATGAGAAATGTAAAGATGAAATAATAAAAGCTGGACACTAAAATAAATGTCATCTTGCGTCAAGGCAATGGAATTAGCTATTGCCATTTTGATTAGCATAGTTTATATACGCAAAAGCAGATGTATAGCATAAATTCTTGATATTACAGTTCTCATAGCGTATTACTGTCACATAAATACTTACGGATGTTGAATAGGCACAGACATTAATATCACTTACACGTCAACTTTCTACTATGACGTATAAGCAATAAAAATGCCGATATAACAAAAGATATTTCGGAGCTTACAATTTATGAATAAGTTTTAGTTAATGTTCGGTAAATAATTAGAAATGCTATATAAGAAAAGTACAAAAAAGTTAATTTTAAAACATAAACAAAAGTTATCTCAAAAGAAAATGTAGTAAAATGTCCTCAGCACATTACTTGGCAACTCCTTTAGTTATCACTACAGGTACCTAAATTTGGCATTATGTGGATAAAACTTGTAAATAATGAGGCAGGCTTCAAGACCAGTGTATTATGGAGGTGATTAAAAATAACATTATTTCCATGGCTACCAAAAGCGTACAGAATATTTATTGCTTCCAAAGAAGTACGGTTGTACCGTTGCCAAAACTAAACGAAAATAACTATAAAATATAGTAGGCTTTAACTGATGAAATGCAACGAAACGAAAATAATTTAAATTGGGATCGACTTTAACATATTCGTGGCGACAGCAGAGTATGCCCAATGATCGCTGCACCGTTGAAAATATGTTGGCTCCATAAAAAAAAAATCAATTTTTTAAGGTACTGCAAGTCTGTTAGATACAACTTCAATAGAAAATGTTTATGTTTATCTTATGTTTCACAGAAAAGCCATAAGCGAAAATTTGGTTTGAAACTATAGATCAAACATCAAAATTTCTCTGGCATAATGAAAGAGTGCACCAAAAGAAGAGCTTAATTGCAGCTACAAAACTATCACGAAAATGTGGCAGAGGCACACCATAAAAATGTGTTTTCATCTCATGGCCACCCTACGTTAAAGCACTATGTCACAACTACGGTGTCATAGTCATAATGTCGCAATCGGAGCCGAAAACCAACAAACCCTTTTTGAAAATAAAACCATATATCTGTGGTCACAACCCATAACAGCCTAAGTCTGTTTTTCAATATTTTCAGTACAGGAGTTTAAAGTTTTGAATCTTCACTGAAAATCAGGAGAAGGTGTTTTTTGGAAAACTTTGCTACAGATTCCAAGGAAACGAATTTCTTTACTTAGTTGTTAACAAAAAATGGTTGTTTATTCTCGCAGTCAAAAGAAATTATCGAAAAAGACACTTAGGCTCTTATGAATTGTTGAACGAAACAAAATCAAAAAGTTCACATTGAGTTAAGCTATTATTCCAGATTAAATAAAAAACTTTAAGTTTGGAGAAAGACCTTAACTCAATTTATGTTTATCAAAAAACGAAATTGTAATTCGGAATAAGAGCTTAACTCAAGTTAGGAAAATAAAATTGTTTCTTTATTTTTTTGGATTAACGACTTAAGTTGATTTAGGCAATGATGAAAAAATAATGTTTATATTTGTTGTAATCCTAAATTGACTTAGGCAGTTATGCCAAAACAGTCATTTAGAAAAATAACTTAAGCTATTAGGTTTTTTAGGATTAATTGCCTTCCTAGAAGAGATACAAACATGAAAAATTTAGAGCAGATAAATTTAGATACGCTGAATACGATGGTGCTAATAACTCAATTGTGTCCTAACTCGAGTTAGGCTGTTACGGGTTGTGACCACAGATATATGTCTGTTTTTTTTCAGAAAAAGCTGTTGAACTGAACTAAGAATTTAAATTCACAAAAATGATTGGAAATTGATTCTCAATTTCAAAAGTAAGGTTAAATAAAACACACGTAAAGCTATGATTTTGATGAAACTTTCATGTCATTATAATGCTTTGACCTAGCCATTATATACGAAATGTAATGCCATTCAAGAGACTGCCTTTGGATTGGTAGCAACAGTGGATCCTCCAGCATTATTTTCGAAAAATACGACCCAATGACATCTCCAGACTCTAATGTGCACCAAACAGTCACTTTTTCCGCATGCAATAACTTTTCCACAATCTTTTCTGTGTTTTCCGAGCGCCATATGCGACAATTTTGCTTGTTGACATAATCATCGAGTGATTACGATTATTATTATAATTATTATTCATTGTTGAAGAACATTTTACTCGATTGAAAACCCACGTTTGAATCACAACTTCTGTAGTAAGTTTTAAATATTTTTACGCGTTTTACGGTTGTTAAACGGCTCATATTCGTAAATAACGAAACGTTCATTAAATAATTAACACTTCAGATGACAGCTATTCAACAGCTGACTGCCTTGCCAGACTGGCAGTTTTGAAACCACTAAGTAGATAGTCCAATATAATACATGATGATTTTAAGTCAATACTATTTCATGATTTAATGACCACTTTATATTGTTTGATGATTATAAGCCAATATAGATCACATTATAAAATATAAATATTAAGCGTTGCAGAGATTTTGGGGGCCATGATTTTATAATATGATGTAGTCGGTATTGATAAAAAGAACCCACTTTTCTAATTGCTTTTCAAACATTTTAGATTTTGCACAGCTTTAGGATATCATATCTAATTAATTGAGAATGCATAAACTATATTGATGTATATTTATACATCGGACATTTGAGCCGTCTTAAAAAACTATTTTCATATAGAAAATGATCGTATTTGATGTACAATCGAGTACTAACTTAAGGACCAGTTTGCTGTAGAAAGTTGATAATGATAATTGAATAAATCGAAATTTATAAATTTTATAATCACAAATCTTTTAAGTGTATTATGTGAGTGTGAGTGTATATTCTAGAAAGACCATCAAAACCACTCCCAGAACATTCAGGTATGATATATGTAATCTTTTTCCCTCTTTATCTGTAAATAGGATTTTTCCAGAATTACGTTTACGACAGTCTATTGCTATCTCCTTTTCACCAGTTATGTAAATAAGTGCATTAAGTCGATGATAAACAACACTATTTTGTAAATATGTTTGTCTTTGTTGCACCCATTATGTAAATATGTGTTCCCTCTGAAATATCATAGCATTTTCTAGAATAAGTAATTTTAGTATAAATAGAGCAACTTTGTACATTTGAATGGTTTAATAAAGTTGACGTTGGTGTGGAAATACTCTCCACGACACCAAATAAGTGATAACTGGCAACACTACATCTATTTATCAAATCTAATTTAATATTTATCATCTTTTAATAATATTTTTTTTATAGAGAAAGATGGATTGATGGATAAAGAACGAGTTATTTAAATAAATTAAAAAAAAAAATCAAAACCTATGGGTGGCATTTTTAACTACGTACTATGACGGATACTTACCAGGTTACATATTTGCCATTGGAACTGACTATAGCAATTATATCTTCACCCGGAGGATTGAAGGAATGATTATTTTGACAGTTATTGATGTTTTGCTAACAAGTGAAATCATTTTACAAAAATTTACCTAATAATTGCAAACGACATTTATTCTTATTAAGTCTACAACTAAGTTCCCGCTGTTTGCCAATAGATGGCGCCTGCTGTAAGTGCTAGTGGCATTTTTGACTGCATATTATGGCGAATACTTACTAGGTTCCATATTTGCTATTGGAACTGACTAGAGCGTATGATTGATAGCAATTACACCTTCACCCGGAGGATTGAAGGAATGATTATTTTGAGAATTATTGATGTTTTACTAACAAATGAAGTAATTTTGTAAAAATTTACCTATTAATTGCAGACGACATTTATTCTTATTAGATGCGCTACTATGTTTCCGCTGTTTGCCAATAGATGGCGCCAGCTGTAAGTGCTAGTGGAATTTTTGACTACATGCTATGACGGATACTTACTAGGTTCCATATTTGCCATTGGAACTGACTAGAGCGTATGATTGATAGCAATTACACCTTCACCTGGAGGATTGAAGGAATGATTATTTTGAGAATTATTGATGTTTTTCTAACAAATGAAATCATTTCACAAAAATTTACCCTATGATAGCAAACAACATTTGTTCTTATTAGATGTGCAACTAAGTTCCCCTTGTTTCCCAATAGATGGCGCCAGCTGTAAGTGCTAGTCGATTCTGCTAAGCTTAGAAATATGGTAAACATATCGCCTCGACACAATAATAATTTTCCATACCATATTTTCTGGTGACACCTTTTTATATCGAAATTTCGTTCAATCTTAACAACATCTATAAATTCCTTCCATTATGATCGAAGATCACCGTAGACGCATTGGAAAGGCTGTTGTTGATATGATCAACAACGTTTACAAATCTTAATGGAGGAAAATGCAATCGGATGTGCATTTATGCGCTGTTAACTGCTGCGATGACGTTAACGGTGACTGTATTGAATGCATTCTTGTGCATCATTTGGTTTTAGCTCATCAACCAATTGCATCTTATATGGGAAAAGATGTAACATATGTAAAATTCTTTACAAATACCGCCTAGATATCTATAACTGCTGAGAACGTTGCCTGGTGGAAGTTATAGTGTTCTCTTCAATACTTGCTTGCATTCGAGCAATTTTAACTTCATTTCGAACTGCAAGAGGTCTTCCAGCACGCGAAAGATCACAGACAGCACCTTGTTGCCCAAAACGCTGAAAAAATCGGTAAATTGTTGGAGCGCTAGGAGCATTTCGAACATGAAAGAAATTTCCAAATGATCTGAATAACTGAATGCTGACTTTCAAAGTAAAATTGAACAACTTTGGTTCTTTGTTCTGTGCTGAGCCTTTCCATCACAAATTTCCCAAGTATTATTTAGTTAATTCTGTGAAGAGACGAAAAAAAGACTTAAACAAAAAATATATTCACTGATCAAATCTTAACGTTGCTTATGCGCCCCCTATACAACTGATGACACCACCAGCACAATCACTGGACTTGAATGTCATTGAAAATTTATGGGCCACATTGGATAAAAATATCAGAAATCGTAAGGTATCCAACGAAAATGATCTAAAACAGGCTCTTGAATTAGAATGGAGTAAAATATCACGAGACGTTACAAAGAAAAAAGAACTACATAGTTGATTCTCTTCTTAGCCATGTTAAAGCTGTTATAGACCAGAAAGGCTACCACACCAAGTATTAAAACCCAAAGAATTTGTATATTTCTAACTGTAAAAGTATCTGCATAAAATAAGCTGTGTCCTACGAGTATGTATAGGGTGATATTTTAAGATTTATGTTTTCCAGGTTGGTAGTGGCACTGTGACCCAGTGTTCGTACCAATCTTCTGAAGACTCAGAAAAGTATATTGAAACTATATATCTGTCCTATCGCTGAAATATAAAGCAGACATTCAAAAGATTTATATTTTGAGAACGTAATCAATAGATAATTTTAATGCAACACATTTCATAATGACTTTATTTTCAATGTAAACGTAAAAAAATATTTCATATGACACTTATACGAATTCAAAACGAATACCAGTTCCTGAAAAAACTGTAAAACGTATGGATCATATTATATTTTTCCGTTTTTTTATATTAGTGCTGCCTGGCGTATAAATCTAATGCATCACGTATCATTGTGGCAGTTTTTACGTTCTATTTCAAAAGAAGTAAAACAGCAATTTCATAGTATTCGCGACAAAAAGCAGTTCTTGAAAAAATATGATGTGTGATATGAAACTCAAGTATTTCAATGTTCTTTTATCACACTCCGTATGTACCCTCAACTAAATATCATCTATGTGTAATTATACTGAGAAAGGTATTTTCGAGCTGTGCCTCAGTGCAAACCGTCTAATATAAAGAAGGCTCTTAAAAGCTCATGTCTTTGAGCACAAATTTAAGTGGATGATGCTAGCTAATTATAAATATTGTATGAAAAGGATGAATAATGATAAACTTTGCACCATCATAACGTTAAACTATAGTTCGCCATTTAACGTGTCACTTTAAGGCAGTATGTTTCGTAATAACCTTAGTTTGAATTATAAAATACTATATGGCAGTTGAGCGAAATCAAAACAAACAAAAAATAGTAAAAAAAACGTTCAAAGCCATTTTTGACTGCATAATATACGGATACTTACTAGCTTACATATTTGCCATTGCAACTGACTAGAGCGTATGATTGATAGCAATTATACATTCACCCGGAGGACTGAATGAATGTCTATTTTGTGAAATAGTAATATTTTTGCTAACAAGTGATGTCATTCTACGAAAATGTACTTATTAATTGCAAACGTCATTCAATCTTATTAGGTGCGCAACTAAGTTCCCGCTGTTTGTCAATAGATGGCGCCAGCTGTAAGTGCTAGTGGCATTTTTTACTGCATACTACGGCGGATACTTACTCGGTTACATATTTGCCATTTGAACTGACTAGAACGTATGATTGATAGCAATTATACCTTCACCCGGAGGACTGAAGGAACGACTATTTTGAGAATTATTCATGTTTTGCTAACAAATAAAGTCATTCTACAAAAATGTACCTATTAATTGCAAACGACATTTATTCTTATTAGATGCGCAACAAAGTTCCCGCTGTTTGTCAATAGATGGCGCCAGCTGTAAGTGCTAGTGGCATATTTTACTGCATACTATGGCGAATACTTACTAGGTTACACATTTTCCATTGGAATTGACTAGAGCGTATGATTGATAGCAATTATACCTTCACCCGGAGGACCGAAGGAATGACTATTTTGAGAATTATTGATGTTTTACTAACAAATGAAGTCAGTTTACAAAAAGTTACCTATTAATTGCAAACGACATTCATTCTTATTATGAATGTTTGCGAAAATATATATATTCCTCCAGCTTTTATTTTATCTCTAAGAACGAATTTTTTCCCGTTGTCTACACCAGAAGGTGAAAACGCAAAATTATTTTACCAATACCCTAATTTAAAATATGGAATGAAAGTTCTTATTATAGTTGCCCAAATTTATAGGCTGGCAATGCCGTCGACTTCAGTCGAATTAGCTATATGCTTTTTCGCGTTAATTCTGGCATTTTTTGGGGGACAAAAATTTGCATTATCAGCAGGCACACATCGCCCGGCATTACAAAATAAAATATTTAAAACGAATAGAGTGGTTTCTTTTTTGCCGTTTGGCTTTGGTGGAGGCTCAAAATAAAGAGCATCACCCATCAGCTCGGGCATCCTCACCGCCAACAACAGCTCCGGCAACTGTATCTCCGGCAACAGTCCCGGCATCAGCATCTCCGGCAGTCGCAGCTCCGCCAACTGTATCTCCGGCAACAGCCCCGGTATCTGCATCTCCAGTAGCCGCAGCTCCGGCAACAGCAACTACGGCAACAACCGCATCTGCATGAGTATCTCCGACAACAACATTTCTGGCAACAACAGCACCGGCATCAGCAGCTCCGGCAACCGCATTTTTGGCAGCGACGACTACACCAGCAACTCCAACACCAACACGGCAAATTTCGCCGGTAAGTCAAAGTGTCCGCGTAAAAACACTCATATAAAACAAATTGTAAAAGTATTACTTCTCATTAATATTAACAATCCAACTAAATTTATGAATATTATAATCATAAAACAGCATATCATTATCAACATTTAATTTAATCCTATAGCAATATTCTTCTTAGCTTCCAGTATCTTAACCCCTGATACAAATCAGATCATCCATATCAAGGCTAAATTGTTGTTGTTGCGGTCACTGAAAGAAATTGTGCATTGAATATATGTAGGACACTTACGCCTCGACTCACTAAGTTATTGTTCTTGACTAATGAGAGCATTAACGCTGTGTTTTCGCATACGTTGAGTAGAGATCGTAGTGTATGACTGGCAAAGTAGCGGATTACTTTTATGATCTGCCCAAATATGGAAATTTAGAATATATTTGTGACAACACACTCTTCAACTTGCACATAGCTTTTGCGATTTTAAAACTCTTGCTTTTTGGACCACGAAACAAACAATATCAACGATAAGTATTCCTGAGCATCTAGCAAATGGTTAATGGTGTTTGCTAATTTTCTAATTTAAATAAATTTTTCCTTTTTTTATATAAACGAACAAATAACTTGGAATTATTTAAATGGAAAAATCAAAACAGCGAACTTTTTTCATAACTGCGATATTACGCAACTCAAAACGCACGTATTAGTAATATAGATAAACAGCTGCGCGTGTGGCGTATGATTAATAATAGTTGGAAGTTCATCATACGCCCATTTAGCCATTTACATTAAGATAATTTATACGCCTGCATGCTATTGCAAAATTTGAAAAGGGCTTTAATAAATAAACTTTGTTTTTTCAAAATTACGCTTATTTCCAGTCCCCGCCAGCTGTTTGCCCATACGGTCACACATAATATGCCACTAAAAACATTTCGGTTTTTTTTTTGTTTTTTTTTAAGAAAAAAAGCGTCTTTTAAATTTTTATGAATGTAATTTTTTTTGCGGCTTTTGCCGTTTTTCATATATGCGAAAAAAATCATTTCAATCTTTTCACTATTAACTATGGTCGAGTAGCAATAGCGACATGAACGGCTGCCTAATGGAGGGGAGAGAGAGCGTTGTACAACATCGTGGAAACAAGCAATAAAACACAGACTCGAACACCACAAATACGCATATAAAGAAGCCAGGACATTCAACGTAATCCATGTTATATGAGTATACACATTTTCACATAATATTAAACGACTTGTACTATGAGTGGCACAACTACTGCTGCTAACGTCACAGCTGCAAATGCAATTCTCTATTGGGACAATTAAGAGAGATCTAGAAAAGTATACAGAGGAAGAGTGTAGGTGCTCGCTCTATGCCATCTACGTGGAAGTGTATGTATCTACACACACACACATGTCTATGTATTTGTATGTTTTAAAGGATTCATAAAAATCCTCCTATCGACATTTATGATGATGACGTCGATGACAACCAACATCTATGTTGCTTTAGTTGCTACTACCATTAATGTTTATGTACTTCTTTTTCGAAATTCTATGTAAACAGGAAGCAAGTGATATCTATAGACACGTACACGTACATATAATACATAATTTAAAGTATACAATGCATGCTCGTATATACTAGTATGTGTACGCCAGCGTGTTTCAATTGTATACTCGCACACAGTTACTGTTGCGTGCACAGACTCCTTAGACAGGTGAATAGCGGAAGTTTACTTGGATTACATTTTTCTCCGTGGCTGTTGTTCATCGTCAGAAGTAGGAGATGATAGAATTCTTATGAATGAATTTTATAAGTTACTATTATGACCGACCTCTTAATGGAGGCCATCAAATTCTCCGCTTCCTCAATTGCAATAAGATTCCGTTACGTATTTGTATCATATGGCAGCCATAGGATCTGGTAACGTAAAAACATTGGAGGCAAATACTGAGATTAGACCACAATAGTATATACAAAAAGCAAAAAGGAAACAAAAATTGTCATCGTGTGTGAATAATTATATTACTTATTATATTACTAATTATATTACTACGGGCAGAGCCGTATGAGTAATATGAGCCGACTTGACAGTAATACGTCATGCCACATTTCCAATTAATATTATTTATACGTGATCATTTTTTATTGGGAAGTTGCGCATTTTAATGAGGTTTTCAGATTTTTAGTATTTTCTATTTTTATTTATTTTTTCTAATTTATTTTCTGTCTGGATTTGTAACAATTTGTTAATTTAGATACGTTGATTGCTCTCTTCTTTCACAAAAAAAGACATGTCGGCCAGAGGTATCGCTAATGACATTAACATTGTCCTTTTATACCAGAGAAATAACTCCTACACGGAAATTCATTTGACACAATGTTAATAAGCTATTAAAATTCGCTATTTGATAGCGACTGCGAAGGCATTTTTCTATTACATAACATTCTTTCAACACATCCTTGTGTTCGAAAATCCCTGTTAAGACATTTGCCTACACAAAACCCGACTGTGAACAAATTTTCCAATACGAAAATATCTATGAACTAGCTTTTCATACAAAAAACGTGTACCTAATAATCTTCTTTTTCGAAATATATATAAAAAGAAATATTTGTATGTTTCCTACAAAAAAGCCTATCTGTAAGGACATTTTTCTACGAAAAAACTTCTGCGGAATCATTTTCCTAAAAGAAAAACATCTAAGATGTCATTATTGCGAAATAGGTCTAATAAGACATTTTTCTATAGCGGACACATCTATGAAGATATTTTTCTAGAGGAAAACCATTCATTATTTTACAGGGAAAACGTTTATCAGGACCTATTTCTGTAGTAAAAACGTCGGCAAGTATATTTTTGCCAATAATGTCTAATGCGTCGGTGAAAGCAATAAGAAACATATTTGTGACGACATTTTTCTATACGAAAAAGTCTGTGAAGACATTTTTCTATAGGAAAAACGTCTGTGAAGACATTTTTCTATAGAAAAAACGTCTGTGAAGACATTTTTCTGTACGAAAAACGTCTGTGAAGACATTTTTCTATACGAAAAACGTCTGT
>JAHXMU010000267.1:265092-288932 GCA_019455685.1 Philornis downsi
GAGGCTCGAACTCACGACCTTAAGATTATGAGACTTACGCGCTGCCTACTGCGCCATCGAGGCCACGAGGTTAAAATAAGCAGCACCTATAATAGAAAAAGCTATTAACATGTGCTTGACCGTAAGACCGGAGGTTCAATTCCCACTTGATTTTTTTTGCGCTTTGCCAAGCCAAAAATGGCAGAGCTATTTTGAAAAGAACTTAACTTTTAGCTTATATTGATAGCAATATAGAGGAACAATATATAAGAATTATAAAATTATAACATATTCATAATATAATTATATATTTGAAACATGGGCAAAACATAAAACCCATACATAAAAAATACCTGTACTTTTTATGAGATACTCGCATATTAGCCATAGTAGATATCAGAAGCATTGTTATCATGTTAGCATGTTATCAGAAGCAGTAACTTAATGCTTGGTTTGGCAATGCAAAACTTTTTAGTTCACCACCCAGGGACTAATTTTCCACATCCAAAACCATTTTGTTTCATAAACGAACGAGCGTGACTCACAGGAATTTCAAAACTATCCCGAATACGAACCGTTTTGTCCACAAAAAACACTTGTCCCGAGTGAGACTCGAACTCACAACCTTAAAATTATGAGACTTACGCGCTGCCTACTGCGCCATCGAGGCCACGAATACAAGGCGAATATCCCTTAAGCTGTAAAATGTTATTGGCATGTACGTAATCTTGAGGTCAGAGGTTCATTTCCCACTGAAAATTAATTTTTTTATCAAGCTAAGAAAGGTAAAGCAAATATTGATCGACATAAATTCTAGCCTAGAAGGTGAACAAAATATATTGATCAGTTTTAAGATTATAGTAAAGTTATAATATAATTATAATTGGTGGCCATAACATAAAATCTTAAGAAGCGCATTCTAACCACAGTAAACAAACCCAACACTTAAATTACTTTGCATCTCAAGTAGTCAGTATTGGCTCTAGCTTAGACTGGCTTTTTCAATTCATCATTTTTCTGTCTATTTATTTTTCAATTTATTTCCAGCAATTTTAAAATAACCTAGAATATTAATTGCATTTCTTTTTTGCTTACAAAAAAAAAAAACGACTGCCCCGAGTGAGGCTCGAACTCACGACCTTAAGATTATGAGACTTACGCGCTGCCTACTGCGCCATCGAGGCTATGAGAGCAGCGTTTCCACATCACAGCCTCTTGAGTTTTGAGTTCGATTCCCATCAGGAAAAGGGTATTTTCAATTTTTATTTCCGTCTTTTGTCGATTCGGTAAAGAAATTAATCGACGAAAAAACCATAATGCATATTAAATTTCTAGCATTATTTGGGGTCCTTCAAAATTTAGAAATAAAATCTAGGCTGTGTTGAAAAATTAATGGACTCTCAATCACAATCGCAAAACCCCGTTTTGTTATCGTGAACTTAAAAGTCTGAAAATAATTTCGAGTTAAGCTGATGTTTCGTCTTTTTTTTTGCTTAAAAAAAGTTTTTTTTTTTTACCTGGAATGAGAACTCACATTTCAAGAACTGTTTGACGTTACAAATTTTAGATCTTCCCGAAATGTTCTACAAGTATTTATAAAAGTATTTTAATTTAGCATTCAGATTTTTAGATTTTCAATGCCATAAGAGAGAACATTACCCATTTTATATTTACTCAATCATCTATCAATCACAACATTATCTATGTAAATAAAAATCAAATGCCGTTCGTTGGTAAGGACATCAGTTGAGAACGGCTGGACCGAATTGAATATTTTTTTTTTAAATGTTCGTCGTAGTCCAACTTAGGTTTTTATGGAAAGAAAAATTTACCACGCCCACTTTTTTCGATTTATCTAAAATTGTAAAACGGCTACACCGATTTGGCTAATTCTTTTTTTAAATGTTTGTAGTAAATGTTTCCAGTGCTGCTACAAATATGGGTGGGATTGGACAAAGGGGCGTGGTACCTCCCATACAAACCACAAATTAAAAATCCATTATTTCTGCTCCTGCTAACGGTATTTGAACAAAATTTGGTATATAAGTTTGGTGTACATATTGTAACTTCTGATGCAAATATGGGCGGGATTGGACAAATAGGCGTGATACCACCCGAAGAAATCAAAAATTAAAAAAACCATTATTTCTGATCCTGTTATAGGAAAATTTAAGTTTTTCATATACTGACTTTATTTCACTTCTCATTTTTCCATGTATGAGAAACTTTTAGGGGAAACTCAAACACCTAACTTTGATTGAAAGTCCTGAACATCAAGCAAATCGTATTGAGAGGAACAGCCAACGGATATTAGAATCCCGATTAATTCAGTCACATGAAGATCAAGCTAAATGGTGAGAAAAATGTATAGTAATTCATTAATTGAGAACGGCTGAGCCGATTTGGCTCAAATTTTTCTCAGTTGTTCGTAATTGCCTGGAGAATGTTTTACGAAAGAAAATTTTGGGGAAACCCTCCGGAAAAGTGGGAAAATTGAAAAAATCGAAAATGGATTTTTTTTGTATGGAATTTTGTGTGCAATTGTTCTGGAATGGCTTTTCGAATGGCAAAATAGAAAACTGTTAGTGGAAAACTCGGAAAATTCCGGAAAATTTTCAATTTGTTTGATTTTGGACTGTGTAAAGTTGGAAAATTTGTTGTAAATTTCGGAAAATTATGAAATTTATTGTGATAAAATATGTTTTGCGTGAATTTTGGGTGGAGAAGTTAACGAGATAAATAACAGATGGCGCTGCGCTGCGTTTAATGCCACAACCCCGTAGATGGCGTTATACGTTAACTTATCCTGAGCGCAATTTGACAGGTGCATTGTCATTTTCTATTAAACAAATGTGCTATATTTCCTGCTGCAATTGATTCGAGTTTTACCTATTATTACACTGATTTCGGATACTCATATATCGCGTATCACATCAGTAAATGGCACAAACAGTACGATCAATTGAAATTCAGTGCAATATTTATCAATTCGATCATTTTTTCAGAAAATAAGTTTGAGTATAAAAAGTTAGGTCATCTTATTGGATTGCAGGCATTTATTGCGATACATTCATTTCGTAAGTTTTTTTTTTTTTAATAATTTTCTTTTTAATAGTATTAGTCAACAACGACTTTATTCTACTTCAAGGAGAGTTATTTGCTTGACTAATTCCACCTATTAGACGATCAAACCTTGGACGTCGTACATGTCGTGCAATAATTAGTCAGAATGTTTGTGATAATTAAACGCAAGAGGAACGCGCTGAACAAAATGAATGGATACGTGCCCATATTGCACAAGTTCGCGTTGCACAATCACCACATTACATTGTCGAAGGAGAACTCATCACCAAAGTGTTCCCCGGCATTATAAAAATCTCGAATGGATTAGTGAACTGGCAATAACAGCAGCTAAGAGTAAGGAAAAACTGTATTCGTACAAATCTATTGACAGAGTGACCGACGAGGATGAAGCGACAAACTATCTGAAGGAATTTTTGAACTCGCTTGATGTGCCAGAAACTCCGCCGCATAATTTACAGCTGAAGGTAGGATCGATCATACTCATGCTGCGGAATCTGAATCATCCGAAATTGTGCAATGGCACGCAATTGTCCATCAAGAAACTGATGAACAATGTGATTCAAGCGACGATCATCAAGGATAAATTCAAAGGAGAGGAAGTCCTTATCCCACGAATTTCGATAACTCCAACTGATCTTCCATGACAATTCAAGAGGACTCAGTTCCCCATTCGATTAGCTTTTGTGATGACAATCAATAAATCGCAAGGCCAATCGTTGGAAGCCTGTGGGATTAATCTCCCTGTTTTTCGTACGGTCAGCCAGTTGCCAGTTCGCGTGTTGTGGACAACCGTCTTCGTTGTTTGTTTTTGCGCCGGAAAACAAATCAAAAAATATTGTTCTTCATAATGCTCTCTACTGATTTCGATTCCATTCAAATAAATCACATTGAAATTAGAGCTATCTGTTTTTTATTATTACTCGGGAGTTTATCTGAAGGCGTTAAATTGTGGCGAGTCGAAGTTCGCCGGGTCCGCTAGTATCTCAATGAATATTAATTATTCCAATTCACCTGCCAGATATCTAGGTTGTTTTCAATGCCATTGGAGAGAATTCCTTTTTGTCTATAGATTCTCACTTCAGAAATTGTTTGACACAACAAATTTAAATCTTCCCCCAACATTCTGTAAGTAATGTTCACAGAAAATTTCTAATTTACCATTCAGATTTTTAGATAGATTTTCAATGCCATAGGAGAGAGAAGAGGAAGAGAGAAACTTTACCGATTTTATTATATTCTATCAATCCATTCACGGCATACTACTACTAACTAACACTCTTATCTGAATGAATTTCAACTGTATCTGCCAAATTTTTCTGGGGTTTCAACACTATGGGGAGATAACAACTTTTTTCTCCATACCCCCCGCTCCTCCTCTCCCTCATCCCTTCCCTTATATATTCATTCCATTTACATCGCATTTAATTTGGTCATTAATATAATCAATCCCCACCCATCGGGCACCAATGTCGAAGAAAACCCGTGAAATCGTTTTGAGTTTGAGACATTTTTTGTCCACAAAATATCACTGCCCCGAGTGAGGCTCGAACTCACGACCTTAAGATTATGAGACTTACGCGCTGCCTACTGCGCCATCGAGGCTATGACCGCTAAGTTGTTTATTTATTTACAAAAGTTACGTAGAACCAAAAAATAATATTGAAAATCGTTATTGACAGAACATATAGTGGTTATAAGAACGAGGAGTAGAGGAATAAGATGTCGCCGAATAAATAAATCGGGTGTAAAAACCAAAATGGAAACTATTATTTTCCACTTTCATGTTTTTTTTTTTTGAAATTTGTAGACTGGTGTAGACTTTGAAATAAGAACAGGGCGATTCAAACACTTTAATGTGATCACTTATTCTTTAAGCTATGCTGCAATTTTTTTCAAAAAGGATTTCTGTTTCCATCAAATTCTATTAATTTCCCCCTCAGATATAATACACTTGTGCCAGCGTTTCTTCTGATCCTCGAAACACTTCTGAAACACGCTTTTTAGTATCGCCAACAGCTCCTGTTTCGATTTTTCTTTTATCTCCTCAATCGTAGCAAAACGCTTTCCTTTCATCGGTGTCTTCAGTTTTGTGAAGAGGAAAGTCAGCGGGGCCAAGTCCGGTGAATACGGTGGTTGAGGCATGCTTGCGGTTTTGTTTTTGGCCAAAAGCTCACGCACAAGCATCGATGTGTGAGATGGTGCGTTATCATGGTGCAAAATCCATGATTGGTTTTTCCACAATTCTGTGCGTTTCTGACGAATTGCTTCGCGCAAACAGCGCATAACTTCAAGATAGTATTTGTTATTGAGCGTACGACCTTTTGGCAAGAATTCATGATGCACCACGCGACTGCAATTGAAGAAAACAGTGAGCAAAACCTTCACATTTGACCGAACTTGACGTGCCTTTTTCGGTCTTGGCTCTTCTGGATGCTTCCATTGGGATGATTGGGCTTTGGTTTCAATGTCATAGCTATACATAGATAATTCTTCACCAGTTATGACCTTTCTGATGAAATCTGGATCGTCGTTGACGACGTTCAACAGCTCCTGAGCGATGCCCATGCAACATTGTTTTGCTCAAAATTTTTCAATTTTGGAACAATCTTTTTTTATGTCTAAAACATCCGTAAAAATTGCTTGCCATGAACCGAACGATATGGCAAAATCATCAGCAACATCTCTAATAGTGATTCGACGATTATCCGAAATCATTTTCTTCACAGCTTCAATGTTTTCATCGGTTGTTAACGTGCTCGGGTGACCAGGACGAGCATCGTCATTGACATCTTCTCGGCCTCCCTTAAACTGGTTATACCACAATTGAACTTGTGTTCTGCTCATAGTAGACTTGCCAAACGCCAAAACACGACTTACCTTTTTATCTGTCAAAATAAACTGACGATCCAAAATGGCTGATATTGTCAACATATATAACAGACACGTGTACCAACATAACAGAAAAAAAAAATGCAAAAATCGAACATACGTAACTCACGAAATTAAAAAAAAAAAAATTGATCACACCTCGTAGACTATATAAGTATTTGTGCTTACAGGGAAAAACGGCTTAACTCAAAATTTGTTGTTTTGAGATATTGAGCGTTTCACCAGAAATCGCCATTATGGAAATTTACTATAACTTTTGAAATACACAGAGTTTTAAAATGATGCTTAGATGACACCATACATCATTATGACATAAAATGTACCAATAAAAAAACAACAACAACAACAATGAGCACTAACATAGCTTCCACTGAAGTTGTTTTTACGTTAAAGCATAGATATAATCTTCAATTTTAATGTCGCATCGTATTGTACTTTCTTTTGTGCACAGACATTTCAATTTTTTTGAAAGGGCTCGCATTTGTGAGACAAACAGAGGCGGACATTTACACTGCCGATCAACCAAATAGACTCACATATTTTTTTCTTTCAATTTTTGATTATCTTCTTTGTAGAAGAAGCTATTGAACAAGTATTGTTATTTATTTTACAGCAAAGCAATAGACAAACGAATTGCGATAAGAAGAGGATGCAAAAAATTTACAGTTATTAAATAAATATTCTTGTTTTGCTTTGACAATGTCGAAAAAATGTGCTTTTTTGGCGATCATCGAAATAGACTCAAATGCTGTAATTTTAGTTTCCGATTAGCTGTTCGAACAAAAAGTTGCATACACTCTTTTGGTGCAATTTAAAAATAATTAAACACAAAATGGGTCGTGGTACAACATTAACTTTGGAGGAAAGAGGCAAAATATTGGCGTATCATGACAGTAAGCTGACAACTCGACAAATCGCTGAAAAAATTGGTAGAAGTCAGTCTCTTGTGAGTCATTTTATCAGAAATCCATCGAGTTATGGAAAAAATATGCATAAGCCGACAAGAAAAGCACTAACGAACATCGAAGAGCGAAGGATTCTCCGAGAGGCGTCAAATTCGACATGTTCTGCCGTCAAAATTCGCCAAACTTTGGGTGCATAGTATAGCTACCGTGAGACGTGTAATCCGTAAAGCTAAAGATCTAAAGAGACTAAAAATAAAAAAAAAAACCACCGCTTACCGATGTTCGTAAGTAAAGTCGCTGTGTATATGCTCGCAATCACATGGCATGGAATAGGTGATGAAAAACGTTTTAATTTGGATGGACCAGGTGGCTTTAACTATTACTTCCATGATTTAAGAAAGGAGGAACTCTTTTTAACCCGACATCATAGTCGTGAGGGAGGTGTTATGGTGTGGGGCGCAATATCCTACTATGGGCCATTTGAAATTCAATTTGTTCCATCCAGGATGAATGCGAACAAATACAAAGAACTGCTTCAGAAAGCACTTCCCCATTTTTCGAACATTTTTGGATCATTACCCTGGACATTTCAACAGGACAATGCCCCAATACACACCTCTCGAGTGGTAAAAAAGTGGATAAGAGACCAAAATGTAAAGTTGATGGAATGGCCTCCATACTCTCCTAATATCAATATTATCGAAAATTTAAGGGGATGGCTTACACGTAAGGTTTATCAATCTGGCAGGCAGTTTGAAAACGTCGAATCATTAAAAGCAGCCATTTTAAACGCCTGGAGCGAAGTGTACTTGGACTATTTAAAGTCACTTTACGATTCACTCCCTGACCGAATTTTTGAAGTTATTTCAAATAAAGGTGGCTTTACTCATTATTAATAGCGTGTGAATATTATAAGAAAATTATTTTTTACATTGTTTTTTCATTAATTTGTGGTTTAGATATAATTAATGTCCTTGAGTCTATTCGGTTGAGCGATACAAAAGGGTACTTTTTGAGGTAAACCTAAAAAAAAATGTTAAAAATTTAATTTTAAGCTTAGAACGCTAATTTTTGTTTTGTTTAATTTTAAATTGATTACTGAATAATAAAAAATTACTTTGTCCCATTTATGCTTGTATAAAAAGTTGTAAACTCAATTTAAAAAAAAAAAAAAAAAATTTGTGAGTCTATTTGGTTGATCGGCAGTGTATCTGATACATAATTGCCGACATTAAATAAAACATTTATCAATATAAGATCCACTCTCTTACATTTAATCAAAAATTATAAACGAACAAAGTAGTATACCTTCCCGACGGACACCCTGCAAAAGTACAAGATACAAATTTGAAGCCGACGTATGACGTAATGGTAGTGAAAGGGTATTGGTGGAGCTTTCTAATGGTATTGTGGTGGAGTTGTATTTCTTGTTAAAATGTGATCAATTTTTTTTTCTTTCAATATTGGAATGAAATATCATAACGGTACAATCACGCCACATAACGAAATAGGAGGAAATAGATGAGAAAAATTTTTCTCATGGTTGTCAAATTGCTTGAACCAGATATGAATGCTAAGAAAATGAATGATAGACTTATGTATATATTTTCCTCCCGCTGATGTTAAAATCCCTAACAAATTTATTGGATAATTGAAATATGAAACACTTCTGTTAACTTAATGCAATTCCAAATATATAATACATATCGTATATGATTTGCTTAGTAAATAACATACAGTGAGCGCATTTTTAATAAAAGAAAAATATAATAATAAAACTTTAACAAACAGCATAAAAATTATTGCCCCGAGTGAGGCTCGAACTCACGACCTTAAGATTATGAGACTTACGCGCTGCCTACTGCGCCATCGAGGCTACGAAACGCGGCCGCACCAATCGACGAAAGCATACCTGTAATCAAGAGAGTGAGTGAAAGAGGGAAGGAGAGAGAGAAAAAAAAAACACACCCATCAAATGATAACAAGGAGAACACATGTACCAGATACGAGATCATTATTTATGAGCAAAGAATCATTAGTTTAAGGGAATGAAATCGTGATTTAGAAGACATTTAAATATACCAAGAAATATGCTGCTGCGCAACGCAAAACAAATCAATATTCTATTTTGGTAAAGTAATAACAAATTTTTTTGTTAGCATAACTATCAACCATATCTGTATTATTCTTAGTTTCCCTCCCTTCATCATTTATTTAGGTTTCCTATTATCGCTTCATAAACATAGAATGGCAACAACAAACACAGCAGTTTTCAGGCAGCGACTGAATATCGAATGAGAACAAGCAAGAACAATGTGGAAGACAATAATGAAACGAATTTAGAACTTAAAGAATATAACTGCAGTACAATCATCGAAAAGACCACGTGTATGGATTTTGTGGGGCAGAGGGAATCAGCACTATACACGAAAGCGGGAAGAAGACACGAAAAAGATGGGAAAAATTTTCTTTATTTTTCAACATAGTTTATCTCCTTTTAGCTCGATACACCAGCGATATTCAATAGCTTCCATACCCTGTTTACAGTAAGAACCTTAAAATAGCCACCAACCGTTGACTCCACCCCTTCATTATTGGCAAATTTCTTACCACCGTGCCATTTTTTCAGGTTTGTAAATAGAAAATTGCCAGAGGAAGCTAAATCTGGCGAATAAGGTGTGTGAAGAAGCAATTCCAACTTTCATTCATTAATTTTGGCCACCACAATTGCGGATGTGTGAACTGGAGCATTATCTTGGTGGAACAACATTTTCTTTTCCGCCAAATATGACTTTTTTCCATTATTTCATCGCCTAGGCACTGCCATAAATTAGCATAGTATTAGCCGTTGATGGTTGATAATTAATAAGAATAATCCCATGCGCATTCCAAAAAAACAGACGCGATGACCTTGCTGCAGATGGACCCGCCTTCGCCTTCTTTGGACACGATTCTCCCATTCCAGTCCACTGCCTTCATTATTCCTTTGTCTCAGGTGAGAAGTGGTGGACCCATGTATTATACATGGTTATAAATCGACTCAAAAATTCGTCTTTATTACGGCAACTCTGTTTTTGTTCTATTGAAAGTAAACGCGGCACCCGTTTTACGCACAGCTTTCTCATCTTCAAAGCTTCTGTTTACATATAATGTATCGTATAGCACTATTTGAAATGCCTATCATTTCAGCAAGCTCATGCACCTTTAGCCGGCGATCGTCCAACACCATTTTGTGGATTTTCATAACCTGGCGTAGACACTTCAATTGGTCGACCACTATATTGTTCGTCTTGGCAGCTAGTACGGTCTCGTTTAAACTCTGCTAACCAATATTTTTGGACTCGATTCTCCCATTCCAGTCCACTGATGTAATGGACCTCATGTTTTATCTATGATTATAAATCGACGCAAAAATTCTGTTTTAATGCGGTGAAACATCGCCAAACACTCTGCTGAAACATATTGATGCCGCTGTTTTTGCTTCATTGAAGGCAAACGCGACACCCACCTTGCGCACAACTTCCTCATCTTCAAATCTTCGGTCAATATACGATGTATAGCACTTTTTGAAATGCCTATCATTTCAGCTAGCTCATGCATATTCAGCCGACGATCATCCAATATCATTTTGTGGATTTTCTTAACCTCATATAGCGTGGACACCTCAATTCGTCGACCACTACTTTGTGTGTTTTCGCAGCTCTTACGCCCTCATGTAAACTCTGCTACCCAATATTTTATAGTCGTAAACGAATGAGCACCCTCCCCAGAGTAGAATCTAGCTCGGCTTTGATATTGGTTGGACTGAGACCCTTTTAAATGGAAAGATTGTATTACATAACGGTGACCAATTTTTTCCATGTTTATAAATCCAGTGAGATCGTTTACTTTGGATGGCTCAAATAAAAATAGTAAACAAGATGGCGCTTTGAAACTTAAAACACAGGTTGCCTGTTCTCACCAAAATAATTTTGTTCAAACTACTGGCACCATCTATACGTCAGGTCGGTATTATCTAAAATAAATAAATCCATAATTTTTTGAACTTTTGATAGGCAATATTTCAATATAATACAAAGCCTATATAGGATTTCTGGAATTAGATCTCCCAGAATCAATATTCAAACTTTTTTACACGGCTAAAAGAATTAGAAACTTATCGTTTGTTTTCTATAACCATTTGCATTTTTGATGTTTTCTCACTAGAATGTTTGGTAAAGTGAATAGAAGTTTTAGAATACATTAGAAATATTTTTTAAGGATATAACGGACTTTACATCGGCTGGATGTGACATAATCTTTTATTATAAATTGTTACCGGCCATGGCACGATGGTTAAAACACGGGAATATTGATCATATGATGGTATTTTCAAGCCCCATTGACGTATCAAAATTACAAAAATACAAAATACCATTACAAAAATTTAAGTCGTTGCTAAGCTAAGTGGAAAATCGCTTAACTGTCTAAACAAAAATAAGCCAGCGGTAACATCATTATTGCCTAAAATATGCAGTTCCATATAAATGTAAAATTCATAAAGAAGGGAAATGTGTTTTTGGAATTAGAAAATTAGAAAAGTAGATATTAAAACTGGTATTGCTGACTTTTTTACACTGACAGTTTATATAAAAAAATGGTCGTATAATCGGATCTAAATTTTTTCAAAGAGGATACTATATTTTTTCGTTAGGAAATTTTTCTAATATTGCTTTGTAAATATCTGACCTAAACAACTGATTTTAGTTACCATTTCATAAGATATTTTTGAACTTTTAATGTTTATAATGCGACGTTATCCATTTTGTGGTTTCAAAACCACCAGCCTGGCAAGGCTGTTAGCTGTTATATACCTGTCATCTGAATTGTTATTAATTTAGTGAAAGGTTTGCCATTTACTAATATGGATCGTTTAAGAACTGAAGAATGCGTAAAAATAGTTGAAACTTACTACATAAGTGGTGATTTAAACGTAGGTTTTCAAGCGAATATAATTTTTTTCAGAGGTGAAGCTCATTTCTCACTCGATGGTTATGTCAACAGGCAAAATTGTCAAGTATGAGGATCGGAGAACTGAGAAGTGATTGTGGAAAAAACCATTGCATCTGGAAAAAGTGATTGTTTTGGTGCGTATTATCGTCTGAAGACCGTATATTTTCGAAAAAGTTGGTGGAAAACCCTCAAAAGGATCCACTGCTGCAACCAATGCAGAGGCGGTAATTTAAATAATATTGTATTTCGTACATAATGGCAAGGTTTAAGCACTTTAGTGAAATAAAAATTTCATCGAAATCATAGCTTTATGTGTGTTTTATTTAACTAGGGACCGTAACAGTTATAAGAGAAATGATGAAAAAATCTTATTTAACCATTAATATTAACGAATTTAAATAATGGTTAAAAATAACCATTATAGTGAGATATATATTATTTTGATCACCGTAACCAATTAAAATGAGAAATATTTTTTTTGGTTATGAATAACTGTTATAGCAACCAAAAAGAATTTTTTGGTTAACAATAACCATTATCCAAAGAAATTTTTTTTTTGGTTATCGCTACCCACATAAAGGGTAGGCCATAGGTATTCTTAATGTAATGAATGCCTTTCTAAGGGGTAGAGGTATTTAGGGCAAGCAATTTAAATACCTTTGGCAAAATTAAAAAACGGTCTTTTATTTTATAAATAATAATGTATATTTCGAAAAAAAAAAAATATTAATCAAATTAATTCTGCAATTCATTTCATTATTATTGAATGAACCAGACAACAGAAAAGTATTTTCATTATCTTAAAGAACTAGGTTTTTTGTTTAGTTTTACGAACATAAGCGATCGCAATGAATCGTCTGAAAGGTTATATGAAAATTTAACGATAATATTAAATATAAAAGCAAATATTTGATAATGGTGGTAAGTAATAAACATAATGATAAATTGTAACAACAAAAAAGCTGAAGTTAAAATAAAAGCAATGATTTGATTATGGCAAACATTTATTTCAATAGTTAACGATGAGAAAGAATAAAATACGGAACAATTTTTAACCAACGGAAAAATTTTTAACTAACCGATACCAAAAAAAAAAAAAAATTCTTTGGATAATGGTTATTGTTAACCAAAAAATTCTTTTTGGTTGCTATAACAGTTATTCATAACCAAAAAAAAAAAAATATTTATCATTTGAATTGGTTACGGTGACCAAAATAATATATGTCTCACAATAATGGTTAAAAATTCCCTAATAAAGATAAAGGGAATTTTCGCGTAACCTTTTCGTCTGAAAAAAAATAACAATTATTTTCCGTCCCTGTATTTAACTTTACTTAAAAACGAAAACTGTACAACCCTGTGTATTATCGACCATGACATATAAACTTTTGTTTTTTCACTTCTGTGCTGGAAACCGGTACAAAAAAGTTGGCAACGTCGAAAAAACATACGTATAACTAATGTTAAAATTAAATTAATTGACTAGTTATTACTTTAGGACCGTTCCTTCAAATCTATTTTAAATCTCAAAATTCTTGCATTTAACTTTATTAATGTAATTAATTTCGACAGCTTTCTGAGTATTAAGAAAATAGTTATTAGAGAATGGGCCCTGGAATTTTCCGGGAGCAATTCCGGTAATATTAGTCTATTGAAATTACTCGTTTTCCCGGGAATTTCGTTGGGAGAACTCAGAGACTTTTTAGTGGGTCAAGGCAAACAAATGGCAAACTCTATTAATATATTAAAAATAATAATATTTCACAACAGCTTTATCTTTTACTACAACAAATAGATAGAAATTGTTGCCATATTTACATTTTTCTGATGAGAAATACAATTTCCAAAAATCACAACAACTGCATCAATCACAGATGGCAAATTTATTTATCAGCAAGCTAGCGATGACAGTTTACTAGCAAATATATCATCACTAACATTAGTTTATCACCACTAACTTCTCGCAAAACAAAGAATTCAAGAAGCTGTGTTTCACCTTAACTAATTAACGGCCAATTACGGTTCTCTGTATATTTTGAGCTTTCATTATTATTTTGTGATATTCATAGGAATTGGAAAATTGCGTTTGAGGAATTCGTTTGTTGTTAATTTCTTATGAACTTTGTTAAATTACATAGCCCAGAAGCATTTTTAATTATAATTATACCATAAAATAAAACATTGTACCATCAAGCAGCGTTCAACTACGAAGTAACAATAAATATTGTTATTAAACTTTATATTGATGGCGGAAAAGGCCAAGATTGTACGAGGAAAGTTTGCACCCTGTTCGAAAAACTTCTGGTAGCTACTTTTTATGCAAAATAATAGCTGAAGTATATGTTAGTTTCAACGTCGAAACTAGCTTGTAATTTATTCTCTTCTTTAGTTAGTTGCAATAGAAATGTTAATATTGTTTTAAAATTTGTAGTTGAGTTGTAAATAATATTGTACCAGTTTTTAAAGGCGCAATTGTGCGATAAGTTATAGAAAAATACTAGAAAATTCACATTTTTGCAGGAAAAAAGGACTAAGGCTATATTGCAGTACAATATAAATAATTCCATTATTGTTGCAATAGATGGCTTTAGTAATTTGTATCTTGCACTGTATAGGGTGGCGCATAAGGAACGTTAAGATTTCATCAGTGAATACATTTTTTGTTAAGGGTAGTGGGTAGCGAGTTTATTCTCAAGGGGAAACTACTGATCCATTTGTCCCTGTACCTCAAAAAGTACTGGTCGGATTTTATTGAAATTTTGAAAGTGTTTCAGTATCTATACCCTTTATTTAAGATAGAAGGAATCTCTCTAAATCAAGCCGTTTTTATTTGACAGTTTCTTAAAATATAGAAAAAAACTGGAAAAAAAATGTTCAGTTTATAATTTTTTTCTCGCTAAGCATGTAATATATTAAAAATCGTTCTATATCATTTATATAAGTAATAATATTCCACAAGTCTTCAAATTTCTGTGTCATTTGGTTCATCCGATCCTGAGATCTTTTATGTCCGATCTTTTATGTAAAAAAACGTGATTTTTCAGAAGAGGCAAAAATCACGGCGATTCAAATTTCCCGGTTGAAATGACGTTTTCTTTCGATTTTCGGGGCTAAACTCGATAGCTTGTCTCTCATCTACCCCTGTAGAGTGCAGGAAGTCATATTCCTATCGATTATTCTTTAAGTTTCGATAGTAAACCCAGTATAACCAACCTCTGTTCTCGTGCTCTTGCAAAGTTGTTTGTGTTTATCGCGATGACTCGTTCCAAGAGAATTTTTAAATCTATAAAAGGCACATTTAGAGGCAGAAGACCTCAGGATAAAGTGCGTAGAACTTCTTCCTCGGAACCAACGCCTGGACCTTCAACATCCACGATTTCCGAAAAATTCAGTTCTAGTTTTCCAAGAGAAAATACGCCTGATTCTTCGGTTTCCGAAAAATCATATATATATATACATATATATAGATACCATAATATCTATGCATTAGGTACAAATATCCTAGAAGGTGTTTAGGTATGCAAAATTATGTTAGTTTGACAAATTTCATATCAGCGAGATCACAGGTCATGACGAATTAACTCCAAAAAATTTTTTGGGGCACTTATAGTGGATTCGAATTTTGGAGATATCATTACATTCAGGACATCTTAAAGAATTTTTTAGGGCAATAAAAAAATTGATTTTTTTTTTTAATTTTCGCTACCCACTACCCTTGAAGTCTTTTTTTCGTCTCTTTACAGAACTAACTAAATAATACTTGGGAAATTTATGATGGAAAGGCTCAGCACAGAACAAAGAACTAAAGTTGTTCAATTTTACTTTGAAAGTCAGCATTCTATTATTCAGATCATATCGAAATTTCTTTTATGTTCGAAATGCTGCTAGCGCTCTAACAATTTACCGATTGGTTCAGCGTTTTGTACAACAAGAGGCTGTCTGTGATCTTCTGTGTGCTGGAAGACCTCGTGCAGTTCGAAATGAAGTGACCATTGCTCGAGTGCAAGCAAGTATTGAGGAAAACCCCGAAACTTCCACCAGGCGACGTTCTCAGCAGTTAGAGATGTTTAGGCAATCTTTGCAAAGAATTTTACATTTGTATGTTACATCTTCTCCCATATAAGATGCAATTGGTTGACGAGTTAAAACCAAATGATGCACAAGAACTCATCTAATATAGTCGCCCTTAATGTTACTTATGCCACCCTATATAAGTACGATCGGAGCAGCCAGATGGCTTCAGACATCGTGCTCAAAAAATTGCTCAAATAGTTTTGAGATTGTTAGACTCGGTATTGTTTGAGTGGGGTTCAAAGATGGACACGAGTGAAAACAAAATGCAGCATATTTTACGGTTTTTCTTCGATAAAGACGGAAACGCAAGCCGGGTTGTCGAAAATCTGAAGAGTGTATTCACACCTGATATTGCAACTGTTACAGCCAATGCTGCTCAATTTTGGTTTCCTCGATTCCGATCCGACAATTTTGAGGATGCATCACGCTCTGAAAGGCCAATTGTAGAAAATATGGATAAAATAATGCAAATCTTCAAATTCGACCGCCATGTGAGCTCTGATTCGATTGCCGAGGAGCTAAAAATTGAACAAAAAATTAATGAATAAAAAATAAATAAATTATTTGTGATACTAAAATAAGACTGACTGTAAAAAAAAAATGTTCACGAATTAACGCAAAGAACCCTAATGAACCGAATTTCCATTTAAAAACCGATGTTGAATTGGAACAAATTCGACTCTTTTTTGAAACGGATTTTTACTGGCGGTGAAAAGTGGACTACCTGCCACAACGTCCAGCGAAAACGGTTGTGATGCAATCAAGGTGAGTTGGTGGCGTCAGCGGAGGTCAAACAGCGATTGACAGTCAGGATGTGTATGTGGAGGGATTGGAAGAAAATCTTGTACTCAAGGGCTGTTCCGCTACGGCCGTACTTTTAATTCGGACATATACTTCCATCTGAAGGAAACAATGGCCCATAGCCGGTCACCTTCGGCCAATAGGAGAGGGTTTCTGTTCCACCAGGACAACGCCAGACCACGCACATCGAAAGTGGTTCGCCAGACTTCCGTAAGCTTGGTTGGGAAGTTCTTATAGTCCGCACCTAACACCACGTGGTTACCACCTGTTTCTATCTATTTCATTCTATATGGCGATTGATTTTTTTTAGTGAAAAAAGCGCTTCTGAAAATCAACTGTCCCAGTTGTATATATAATCGAAAAAAAATAAATTTTGTTTTTACAAAATATTCAAAAAGGTGCACGAACTAATTAACTATGGACGAAAACTTTGGTGACAGGATTTTTACAAAACATGTGAAAGTTTTCATCAACTATCAACGACTTCTAAAGACAATGTTGCCATTTACATGAAAATTGTAGTTTAATGCAAATAACTTTTCGATTGTTTGATGACGGACAATTTGAGCGATTTATTTAATAAAAACAAGTTGTAAAATTTTTGCCAATCAAATGATTCAAAATTTGGTTTCTGTAGAACATGTGAATGTTTTCGTCAACTATCAAAGATTTCAAAAGACAATGTTGCCTTTATAAATTTTTTAAATATTTTTCAAGGTTGCTTCACATAAAATTAATAAAATAATAATAATTCAAATGAAAATCTATACGAATTACAACGGCGAAAACAAATAACTTTTCGCTTGTTATATGGCCAAATTCAGTAATTCGTTTTATGAAAACAGGTTGTACAATGTTTGCCAGTCTCGCGACTCAAAATTTGAGTTCTCTAAAACGTATGAATGTTGTCGTCAACTGACAAATTTTTCAAAAGACAATGTTGCCATTATAAATTTTTCAATATTTTTCAAAATTGATTCACATAAAATACTAGTTTAATGGCATTCAAAAACAATAAAACCTCTTCAAATGAAAGTCTATTCAAATTACAAAGACCGATGCAAATAGCTGTAAGTTTGCTTAATGAACGTTTTGAGTGATTCATTTTATGAAAATAGGCTGTACAATTTTTGTCAGTCGAACACCTAGAATTTAGATTTCTGTATCTTTTCTTCCCAAAACGAGTATTATGAGGTATATACCAACATCGATGTGGACAAATGCATCAAAAAAGTCATGTCATGTTGTCATGTTATGCGAATGGATCATGAGTTGTACGAGTGGAGCAGGGTGAAGTGCATTAAAATATAGCGAATGGATCCGAGTGTCACAGCTCGAAAAGTTTTCGGAAGCGAACTTGATCGGCTGCGCAGAAGAGGACCACCAAAACCCCATTGGAAGGCCCAATGCTGTAAGAACATTGTGTGACGTAAAATACTGCAGCTTTTGAGAGTAATTTTTTTCTATGGCGTATAAGAGATTTGTATACCTGTTCTAGTTTTTTTTCTATTTATTTTCTTTTATTGAATCTTTCATTTGAAAATTACAATAAGTATTCAAATCTTAATCCTATCTTAAACTAAAGTATTCTGCCATTGCCGGATCTTATTTATGGTGAGCCGAATTTTGTATCACCGGACCAAGTCTAGCTTGTCTTTCCTTCTTAGCCGTATATGGTTTGAGTGGGAGGACAACTTCGATATATTCCTCCTCCTCATTCTTCTTATTTCCTCGCAAATATAAGAAATGTTTAAATCCTTGTGTATGTTATCATTCCTAATATAGCATGAGGAACCACAAATTTGGCGCAGTATTCTTGATTGTCTTCTCTGTAGCTTATTTAAGTTAGAAGCCGATGCCGTTCCCCACAACTGGATGCCGTATGTCCATATTGGCTTCAATATGGTTTTGTAGATGGTGATTTTATTTTCCAAACTGAGAGTAGACTGGGAGCCAATAAGCCAGTGGAGTTGAGCCATTTTTAATTTCAATTGAGTGATTTTTGAGTCAATGTGATTTTTCCAGGTGAGACGTCGATCAAGGTGAATACCCAAATATATAACATGGCTATGAACGGGTACGGTACTATCGTGAATAGTGAGGGATTGGGCAATTTTTATGTCTAAGAGAGAATGTAACCTGTACACTCTTAGAGGCATTTACTTTTATCTTCCACTTTTCGAGCAAAGATTCTAGTGTATGTGTATGAGACTGCAGTTGTCTAGAAGCCATTAATGGGCAAGTGCTAATACTCATGAATGTAGCGTCATCAGCAAAAGTTGAAGTTTGAATTGGGGAATGAAAACGCACGTCAGAGTTGTAGATGATATATAGTATAGAGCCTAGTATACTGCCCTGGGGAACTCCTGCTGAAACTTTTCTTTGAATTAAAACAGAGTCCATAAACTTTGCTACAGATGATCGATCCTTTAGATAGCTCTCCAGCAGCTTGTGGGTATTTGTCGGTAGAAAAGAGACTATTTTGTGAATAAGGCCTTCATGCCATACTTTATCAAAGGCTTGGGAGATGTCTATAAAGAGAACTGAGCAATATTTCCGATCTTCGAAAGTTTTTCTGATCTGGGTTACTATACGGTGTACTTGTTCTATTGTTCCATGACCCTTACGAAACCCAAACTGGTGCATGGGTATTACATGGTTTGCTTCAATATGGGGGTACAAAATTTGGAGAAAAATCTTTTCAAACAGTTTAGATAAAATAGAGAGTAAGCTTATGGGTCGATAGGATGTAATTTGTGACAGTTCCTTTCCAGGTTTTGGGATCATTATTATTTCAGACAGCTTCCATGATCGAGAACCCATTTCCATTTCGAAGTATAGCATTAAATATAAATATAGTCGCCACCTAAATAAGTAAGTATATTATGCATTAAAAGACACGCCAAATTTTATAGGAAACCCTTAAAATTTTTCCATTGAAAAAAATATTCACACCCCTCAAAAAATTTAAATACAAAATATTTTAGTAATAAAAATTATCAATCTGGCAGACACTGTACAATTTCAAGTTTTTTTTCAAAAATTTAATTAATTTCCAGCTTTTTTCCGGATAACTAGTGCGCCATTTATTGTTTAAGTCATTCCTTATTTCGGTGTTGAAAGCTCCTACTCCTTCAAAATGTTGACAAGAACACGTTAAGTGATAAGTTGGCCCAAACAGCACAAATTTAGAAGATCCAGAAGGATATTTTCGAATTACATGGGTTTAAATCTTGGCTAAAAGTAACGTATTTAGATTTTTGGAAGTTCTAACGAGATCGTTAGCTTTGGTTTGGGGAGTGGTGGCAACATCGGCCCTAGTGCTATTAATCCTAAAAAAGAGACTCCCATGAAATCTTATAATTGATTCTAGCGCGTTCTGTTTACACTAAATTCTCATACGAGCAATGAAGGGATACCCCATCCAAGAATTTTTAAATTTGTTTAGTCGTAAAAAAAATTCTGTAATAGCAATGTTTTCTGCAAAAAATTACATTTGCTGTAGTTAGAAAACTATATAAATTAAATTATTAAACCTAACTCGTATTCTGTTTAAAGTTAAAATTTGCCTGGCACTATGTCTCAGACCACTTAATTGTATGAAACATTTCCTTCCTAACTAAATATATACATTAAATATTTCTCACATTTATGGTGCTTAAAAATATGCACTAGCTTAAATAGTGCTATCTATAATAACATGTATTTAGAAACTACAATTGTATGCATTAAATTACTCTTCGGCCACATCCTGAAAATATGCAATGCAAAAGATAAAATGTATGGTAATCCTTTTGACACAATATTTCGAGATATATACATTCATTACACAAATTGGATTATATTTCTTTGTCATCAATTACCCCTTCAGAATGCTTTCTCTCCCTGCTTAAAATATACTTTTGTTAAATCAACATTTGCCTTGATGAAATTTGTTGTGGTTGTTTAAACATTTATTGCAAACTGTTTAATGTAGTATTCATTATTGCAAACAGAATTCACTCGCGCCTGCAAATGAAAATTGAGTTAAAGAGTATACTTTTCAGTATTTAACAGAAATCTCCCAACCGCCCTGGCGTATGCTACAAATAACATACGCAAATATGTGCATACAAATTGTACTCAAGTAAATGTGTTTGCGTGCGTGTGGCCATGTTCACGTGTATCTTTAAATAATTTGTGTTTTGAAACTCCAAGAAATGCTAGCGGCTGTGCGTCACATGGCAAAGATGAGGGTGTGCAACGGAAGAGAAAGGCTGTAGAGCTACTTTATCCTTGCAATGTGGCAACAGCTGTAAGCAATAATTGTGAAAGACGAAGACAGGCAAGACAAATTCGCCAGAATGTAGTTAATTTTATTAAAACATGAAGTCTTTAAAGAGTAATGCGAACTTTCAATATAGTATATTACATTTAAATAAATTGGTACTGGAATATATTGTTGGGTTATTACATAATTTATGATTATGATTTCAGTTTTGTATGATATTAATGATTTGTTTATTTGCATAGCAGAGTATTTGGTTAATTTACAATTAAATTATTTGACAAATATGTTATTATGAGTATAAATATTTAATTTTTAGTTTAAATTGGTCGTCCAAAGGAATGATTTAATACCACAGTTTTTGCTCCTTCACTTATGCTACATTGAAGCGCAAGTATGTACAAAAAAAGTAACGAGAACAGATTATTTAAAAAACCCATTTAAAGGAACAGTCAAAATACATTTTATGGGGATTGCAGCTTGTTTAATATGAAAACAGATTTAGCTTCAGAGATATGGTAAACCGTATAAGTAGACAGACTATTAGTTGGACAGACACGCGTTATGTTATAGTCGGTGCAGACATACCAGGAAATATCATACAGCATCGGATCCGACACATCAGTGCATAGATTAAGATACAGGAACACAAAATTTAAAAATTCTGATGGAAACTATGTCCTGTAAAGGTCTATATAGCCTGTCTTGACTAAAATTCAATCAAACTGTATGGTCGAATTAAACTATATTAGCTAAATACATTCTGTCAAACAAGTAATCATGAAAAATGTCAATAAAATACAATATTTTCATTATGCTTTCAAATTTGTTGTGTCGTTTTCAAAGTAGACCCTTTAAAAAATAATATTCGTATACTAATGAATAAACCAACCATCAGAATATTTTTCGAATGCTTATTTCAAGAAAGACTTCAGTTTTCCCCGCAAATTCTCTTTTATGTCTTCTATAGACCAAAAGCAGGTCCCCCAAAGTGTTAAATTAGTAGAGGGTGTCATTCGGGAAGGTATACTACTTTGTTTTGCCGCCATTTTGGTAAAAATTAGTCTTGACAGTTCATATTTGGTAATCGTGAAGTAGAGATGTGGCAAATTTATTATGGAAAAATATTCGATAAACGAGCGTGTTTTAATCGTTAAAACATTTTATCAAAATCAATCATCGATTACTGTGACGATGAGAAAGTTACTTGAAATTTTTGGGAGAAACAACGTGTTGACACGCACTATTTATCGTGTAGTGAATGATTTCGAAGAAAGAGGGTCTGTAGCTGATAGGCTCAAGCATGGACTACAACGTACTGCAAGATCGGCTGAAAACATTATTGCTGCTCAAGAAAGTGTTCAACACAATCCATCAACCTCAATTCGACGCCGTGCTCAGGAGCTTGGTTTTCAAAAAAAGAACTTTCGCCACAATTTTGCACAAGGATTTGCATTTGTTTCCATTTAAGATTCCGTTGACACAAGAGCTCCTTCCACAAGACCATTTACGCCGCCGTACATATGCCAATAGGATGTTACAGCTCGCCCATGACAACCCCAATTTTCATGAAAAAAATCATAATGGGTGACGAGGCACATTTTCATTTGAATGGATATGTGAATAAACAGAGTAGTCGGTTCTGGGCAATGGAAACGCCTAAATTATTGATCAGTCACTTTTGCATCCATTAAAAATGACAGTCTGGTGTGCAATTTGGTCAGGAGGAATCATTGGACCTTACTTCTTTGAAAATTAAAACGGCGTAAGGGTAACTGGGAGCGATATCATGATATGACTGAAAACTTTTGAACGCCACAACTGCATGCTTTGGGCTTGATAAACATGTGGTATCAACAAGACAATATCGATTGGCCTGATTTGACTGCTCCGGACTTTCTTTTGTGGGGATATCTAAAGAGCAATGTTTATGCAAACAAACCACAAACTTAAACAAAATATTAGTGATGAAATTAATGTAATACCGCGTGAAATATGTGAGAATGGAATGAAAAATGTATTCAGAAGGGCTCTCATTTGTAAGGCTAACAGAGGTGGACATTTATCTGATATTGTATTCCATACATAATTGTCGACGTTAGATAAAACATTTATCAATATAAGATCCATTCTTTTTCATTTAATCAAAACTTATAAACGGAGAAAGTAGTATACTTTCCCGACAGACACCCTGTATATGTGGTCTCCTGCGTTAATACTTGGGCATCCAACCAAAAGGGATTAATTATTAATGAATTATGGACAGTCCATTGCACAGTGCAGTCAGGACAACAATTTTTTTTATTCTTCAGTACATCAGAAAAATCTCGATCACCATTAAAGTACAGTAAAATATCATCAGCAAATAGGAACGCAGAACAAAGGTCATGATCTAAATAATCCTTTAGATCATTAACATAAAGTAAGAAAAGTAGTGGTCCTAAGACCGAGCCCTGTGGCACGCCCGAGTCTAGAGCTAAGACATTTGAATTTCTTCCATTCAAATTGACAAATTGAGTTCTGTCACACAAATTAGACAAAATGAGTTTGCGAGGCGAGCTAGAATAGTTGAACTTATATATAAATTTCTCTATCATCCTTCTATGACATATGGAGTTAAAAGTCTTATAGGTAGATAGATCCAAAGAAACCTGAACACTATACATGTTACGATTCATGTCCTTCCTAATAGTATCGGTTAGAGACAAAAGTAAATTTGTTGTATTATAAACCCGTCGAAAATGTTATTGATTTTCAATAATTTTACTCTCAGATTTGATCTTTCAATAATTTGATCTTTCAATAATTTGATCTTCCAATAATTTGATCTTTCAATAATTTGATCTTTC
>JAHXMU010000267.1:288942-342989 GCA_019455685.1 Philornis downsi
TTGATCTTTCAATAATTTGATCTTTCAATAATTTGATCTTTCAATAAGTGCTCAAAAACCTTAGATAGGACAGGGAGAATAGAAATAGACCGCCATTAGGGCCATTTACAACAGCAGATGTTGGTATAGAAATAACGCAGGCAGTTTCCAAGTTGTATAAAGGTTTGAAAAATAAAGAGATTTCGTTTGTTTTCTTGAATACATATGAAATTGAAGTATCGTCAGTCCGAAATTATGACTATATTTTCAATATATAATTTCAATCTATATTTTCTCTCTAAAAGTGATTTCATCCGCAAGTCACTAACAAATATCTGCAGCAATGTATAACTCTAATGGGCTTTAAAGACCCTCAAAATAAGAATTTTACTTTTTAATAAACCATATAATATTCTAAAAATAAAATGAGGGCAGTGAACGAGAAGATGTTGCGCTTTCCGGTGACGACAATAGCGATGCAATTATCGTTTTAGAAAAAGTACGAACCAATGAGGCCGGCGGCCCACAATCCGTACCTAAGAGATCATCTGCGGATACTTTTCCACTTAGTGAACCTCTTGTGGATTAACATCGTCTACGCTCCCGCAACTTTGTTTGATGATGTATCCGTTCTTATAAATATGAGCCTCACTGAAGTTGTCGCAAAGTGCAAATCGGTGCCTTAAGAAAACAGCCATGTTGATAATAAAGTTAAGCACTTGTTGCTGTGTTTTCAATCATGACAGCTTTATTGTATACAAATTGAAAAACCGGACATAACCGCCATGAGCTACAAAGATCTAACCGGTTCTGCTGGAAAATGACATGGCGACAATGTCTTCGTGCGGTTATTTTATAGCCGTATTAACATCAGAGTTAATAGTAGTATAATATATTTTGAATTTATTGAATATTTTATATTTTAAAGATTTCCTTTCGATATTTAGCATAAATATAAAAAATTTACTGTGATACCCTCATGGTATTAAAATAGTGCGTCCCTAAAAATTGAATTTTATAGTCTATTTTGATTACAGTTTGTCTGGCTATTACGTTAGCCGTTATATCATTATTTGTTCAAGCCACAATAACTATTTTGTAACTTCAATTTCATTGCATTACTAAGGACTATGCGTGACATAATCTGAAGACAATTGTGATTTTGCCTCCTCAGAATATGCTTCAATTTTTCCACTTTCGCTCCCTTGTGCGTATGCTGTATAATCAATTCCAGTTTTGCAGTAAAATCAATGTATTTATTCTCTGCCATTAGCATATTTTAATACTTCATTCAGACAAAATCTGATGATTTCCACATTACTACAAATGCGATTTTCAACTTAGCTTTCTTCCGGCCATCGCTCAGGCTCGATATTTCGTATAAATAATGAATTGTGGTGACCTTTAAGGGCGAAAAGAGCAAATAAAACAACATCGAACTCAATAAAATGGAAAAGTTATAATACGCCAAACGGTTGGCAGGCCTCTTTACCGCCCATTCACCCTTAAATATTTACGCACACACATACTCCACTGCTTACTGTGTATGTATCACTGCTTGAAAAGGCGTCTGTCAGTTCGCGACGGAATTGATGGATTCGAAAATTAATAATAGACTTTTACATTGAACACATCTGAAAAAATAAACTTTGATTTATTTAGCAAATAAAAAGTTGGTCATCAGCGTATAAAAATAGTCCATCCTGGGCAGCTGACCCATGATCGTGGGTGAAAACAAATGAGAAGAAGTGAACATTTGAGTTTTTCCGCTGCTTTGCCGAGAATCCATTTACAATTGTTTAAAGATTTCAACGAAATTTAATGTGAATGTAACACAATGTAGAATATTTGCAAACCTACTTTATTTTGTCGAGGAGGCCAACCGCAAATACCAAGCAGATCGACCCTTCACGAATTTACAATTTCGCATTCCGGAAAAAAGATACCCTGCTCTCTGTAATTACTATTTGCATATAATTATTAAAACAAAACACAACAACAAAATGGCAAGGAAATAAGCTGTCCAAGAATGTATGTAAATAATACAAAAATGCCAGAAATTAAATTAAAACGTTACTTCTTTGCTTGGAGGCGGCAAATAAAACCAGGCAACATCAAGTTGAGTGGCCAACAGCTCAAAAGTATGCTGTACATTTTTGTGTGTTAATTATGGCAGCAATTAGAACTATTTAATTACTAAAGTTGGAGTCATTTCTTAGAAGCGGAAAAGAGAAACATCTTCAGATTGTGGTCTTTCTTCGTTTGCATTTGGGGTGGCCCTTTTCATGCAGAAGGATAATAAGATTGCTTGGGGCATATTATGGCGTATTATATTTCCCAATAATGTGTAAATTATAAAACAAAAGACTTTAATTTATGCGGGAGTATTTAAATGTTTACAGTTTGCCATATTTGACTGAATTTAATGCAATTCAATGGAAGATGTGAATGTAAGAATAAAATCACTAAATAAAATCACTAAAATCACACTAAATCACTTCCTTGCATGGGAAGTTCTAGAGTAGCCGTGATTCCTTAGTCGATTTGTCTTAAATTTTGTCATTGATTTTCGAAAAATTGTGAAATTTGTATGGGAGATACCTCAAAAGGTGCGACGATGCTCAGCCCCAAGTTAACTAAAAATTTGGCATGTACAATATTTAAGTGATTTCAGTGCACTTGAATAAAAAAATTGAATCGATAAAAATTGAAAAGAAATCGATTTTTATGCATTTTAATTAAATTTTGTTAAGTGATTCAATTTTTATGGAAGTCTCTAAAAGGATCCAGTCAATATGGTTCAACTGCAAACACCAGAGCTGGCAAAATATTTATCTGTGAAAAGTTTTAAGAAGTTCCATTAAAATTTGTGACAGTTATAGATCTAGCTAAACAAACTTGGAAAGCGACAAAACCTGGGATCATCGACGAAACGAATTCAAATTCAAAAATAATTTTTATTTGATTGAATCTCTGGCATTTAAATCAAAAATATATAAAATTTTTATTCTCACTCCGACAACGGAATAAAAATTATATTGAATTTGTTTCTGTTTAATATATTCATATTGAAAAGTCACGAAAACTGGGACCGTCGCCGAAACGAAATCAAATTCAAAAATAATTTTTATTTGATTGAATCTCTGGCATTTCCATCAAAAATATATAAAATTTTTATTCTCACTCCGTCAACGGAATAAAAATTATATTGAATTTGGTTTCTGTTTAATATATTCAACTCGAAATTACAAATAATTTTGTTTTGTTTCACACACCCGAAAAGAAATTAGCAACAATTGTGATTCTGATTCAGTTTATGGAAAGCTTTGTCTGTACTTCATTTGAAATTTTTCAATTCAAAGAACAAATAACACTCTTGAGTAGTTAGAGACAGAGTCCACAAGGATTTAACATGAGTCTCACCGTGAAGGCCACACCCACGGTGTGCGACGCACCGGGCGTATTACAATGCCATTTCCATCGCCCGCCAGAAAGAAACTACTCCAGAATCTCTGGCGGGCGATGGAAATCATAAATTCATATATCATAAATTCAAAAAAGTATATTATTTGAACGGTTTATACCTCTCAAAGTTTGATGTCAGGCCTTCTTCTCTGCCAAAAAACGGAACCATAATTGGCGTCAGTTCTGATTTAGGTTAAGGAATGAAGCTGCATGAAACTGCATGATGTGCGACACACTGGGCGTATTACAATGCGATTGCGAGCGCCCCCCCGGAGGCAGCCAAGTGAAACTTTGACTATCTACGAAAAGAGGCTGACAATGTTGGTGCTACCGCAATTGTTAGTCCTTTCTTCCAGCCAGAAGATACTAAATTGATTTTGCTAGTGTGGAACATAATCCCCATTGGCGGAGGTGAGGCTACTCTATGGGTCTGTAGCATCCGGCGCACGGTAACTCCGCATTCGAGCACAAAGACTCTTCCAGCGATTTTGGTATCAACCACAATCCGAATGATGCTCCCACTAAGGGTCCTATACCAAATGATCAGACGGGAACTCAGTCCCATGACCTCCTGATCCCCACGCTACCGGCCAAACTCACCGGTTGGAGTTGCGTGCTTTGCTATGCAAGCAATATCTTTGCTACGCAACCAAGGCTAAAGCAAGACTACTACCAAATTGTGACTTATAAACCATCCTTCATGGGATTGATCGCCCTGCAGCAAAAGAGTGCAGACTGGACATTTGTATATAACTGCAGGTGCGGAGATGGAACGGTCGATACTACACAGCAAGAACGCAGTATTCTCACCGGTGGAAGACAGGGGAAACTCCAAGCCCCTTCCGTTCGGCGATATAAAACGGCAACCTTAAAATATAGACATAGGCAAACACCATGCCTGTCCATACCGCCCGAGAGATCAAAGAGACACAGACGACAGAGCACCAACCCGAGACCTGCCAGTGTGTATCCCTGTCACCCTCGGTACCAGACAAAGTCTCTGGTCAAACTCTGTAGCTAATCTACTCCCAGTTTCAACGAGATTGTGGGATCAGCATGATCCGAACAGTCTCGCAGCCACTCAACCTTCAGGTCAGAATGCTTTGAAAAGGTCAGCGGATTCACTTTCAACAACTACGTCGTAGTAGCCCTATGCCGAGCAAACGATCTGGTAGCAAACACCGTTGCTCTGGCCAAAACGCCTTGTTGCTGGCTATCCAGCCATCACCTGATCTAGTTATCGCCAGTACCTTGAGGTTCCTTATATCTGGATATAAGGGGCATTTGCCGCCAGTCTTCGACTGGTGCACCACAATTGCACGACTCGCGATCGGACAAGGCTCTCTTATGCAGAAATGCATTGAGTGACCCATGTCCGACATAGATGATGCAATAGTTGCGTGTGTGTGTGTGAACTTGATCTATCGATGTCCATATATGGTCCAAACATCTGATAATTCGTAAGGTTTGTAAATTCGATTCCATATATTTTAGGCTGTGTTTTTCTCCCGAAACTATTGAGAATTAATTTATTCGCCTGTGTCACAATGCAGTATTTTGAGATATTGAGAATTAGAGTCTGAAACAAATACAACATCACTATCCATTGTAAGGGAACCTTGTCTTTAATTCCAATTTAGGTTTTCTGACTGCCCCTGCCAAATTTCCTAACTGCTGTACGAGAGCTGACCTTCGAGCAAGCATTCCCTGGTAATGCTATCGAACATCAATCTGATTGTTGCTAAAGTCAAAGGACGATTAGTTGGACTAATCTGAATAGCTTCATAACAGACGTATCTTAGATAACTATGTAACATCTAATGCTGAAATTCAACTTTCATACCAGCCTTGTAGTTGTTATCACCTATTCTTAAAACTAGAATAGGTGAGCCTACGAACTGTTCAAACAGATTAGTAATATTACGGTTTGAAAAAACTGTTTTATAAGTCTAATCGCTTGGGAATGAAATGATTTGGTACTCTAGTAGGGAATGAGTTGTGTTCTAATTTAGTATGGCTGCAAACATAGAAGAAATTGATTTTCTGATTTAAACGCATTCCAAACAATAAATAAATAAATAAATGGAGAAACAAAACAGAAAGCATTCAATTGATTTTGACATTTGATATGACCCATTAGATTTTATCCCAAACATAGCATTCGATAAAAGTTATTTCCCCTTTCTTGTATACGATTTATGATGTATTTTTGGATTAGATTCCAATTTTTCATTTAAAGCAATAATATATCAACCGCAATTGGTCTTGTTATTCATTTAAAAGACCTACCTCAAGTTTTTTTTTTTATTGGTTACGTGTTCTGTTTGTAAATTTTGCATAGTTTTTAATTAACAAATTTCACATGTCATCCAGCCATAACGTGCGAAAATTAATTCATTCACTTATTACTTATTCTATTCAATTGGTGAAAAGCGTCAAGATAAATGTGGCCGCTAATCGTGATGACGATGGCGACGATGATGATCTCAATGAACCTAACGTGAGCTGAGTTTGTGATATGTCTGAATGAATTCTGAATGAAATTCTAGAGTTCGCCGCCTTTCCACCCATTTCATCCATGTCGCACTCATCACCTTCCGCTTTAGTCTTTTCAGAGACCAAACAGTAACCAAAACCAAACATTGAATTACAAATATTCATAGTCTCGCTACAGAAAAACCAACACCACCACTGTCTTGTTGGACTCCGGGGGAAATAGTTGTGGTTTCAATGGCTCGAACAATGGCTTGCAAAAAAACAAAAAAAAAAAAAAAACAGCAACAGAGCACAAACTACAAATACCGCCGGCTGTTCACTATCTGCAGATACGAGTATGTATCATAGACATGCATAAAAAAGATCAACTGTAGACTAGTGTCACATCCATTTATGCATTCACTTATTCATTCATTCATCCATTCGTCGTTCACTACTCATTTATACTTTTTGCGATTGTATTTTATTTTATTTATTTCTTTTTTTTTACAAATCTATAGATAGAGTTTATTCTCTGTGAGCGCTTTTTCCATAAATGACTTAATTAGTTTTTGACTTTATTCTGATTTCTCGTATTTAATAAAAGTTGTTTCTTTATGTGCAAGAGAATATTTGGTATCGACAGACGAGGACTGTGTAACAAGTGCAGAAATGACTGAATGGAAGCAGCGGTGTATGAAATTACTAAACTATTTGGATTTTTGAAATACCGATTTTAATTGAATTGAAATTGACCGAAACTGAATGAAATGAAATAACAAAAATGCCATATGTTTAGTCTTCAGTGCTCGCGATACCAAAACTATTCGAACTGACGTATAGGTGGTGCCAGTAGTTTGAAAAAAAAAATTATTTTAGTGAAAAGTGGCAACCTTATATCGCATCTGTTTTAAGTTTCAAGGCGCCATGTTGTTTAGTATTTTCATTTGAGCCATCAAAAGCAAACGATCTTAGTGAATTTGTAAATATGAAACAAACTGGTCACCGTTATCTAATTCAATATTTCCATTTGAAAGGTCTTAGTACAACCAATATTAAAGCCAAGCTAGATTCTGCTCTGAAGAAGCCTGCTCTTTCATTTACGACTGTAAAATAGCGCACAGCTTTCTCATCTTCAAATCTTCGGTCAACATACGATGTATAGCACTTTTTGAATTGCCTATCATTCCAGCTAGCTCACGCACCTTCACCTGACGATCATCCAGCTGAAAGAGTCTGCTCCTTTGTTTACGATGAATATAAGAAGAAGAATATAAATAATTGTTTTTTTTTCTTATTTTAGTTGAATTTTTTAAATTTTCAATTCGAATTTTTCTATTCTTGTTAACGATCAATTGTTATGACTCAAGGAAATTATCGAATTATCGATAGATTAATTCATCTCCCACAGCCTCCATGATTAGTAATTTGGTTGCTGTTTTGAGGAACGGGGTTCGGTGATCGACCGACGATAACGTGGAAGCTCTGCGGCAGAATGTTGAAAATGATACATCTGTTTCAACTCGTCATCTTTCCGGCATCATATATTAAAATGTTTTTTATTGAAATTGATAAATTTGTCTTTGTCGCTAAATTCTTGAAGATAATTTCATGTACATAAATGTTGTCCGCGGCTCCATCTCAAAATGTCCATTCGGAAAGTCAAATTTTTCGTCAATTTTTCTGGCATTTCGGCCTGCATTCCACGAATAATGCGTGTTATGTTATCCTGTAAGGCTGCAATAATGTTCGGCTTGCCCACATAGACTAACGACTTGACATAACTCCACAAGAAATAATCAAAAGGCGTTAAATCGCAAGATATTGGCTCGATATCGTTTGCCGTTAACTTTAACGTTTCTTCCACGGTCATCTTTGAAGAAAAATGGACCGATGATGCCACCAGACTGCCATTTTTTCGGAATGCATCGGTAATTCATGTATGGCATGTGGCTGTTCATCACTCCTCACAGTTTTGCTTGCTTTTACGTGTCCAAATTGTTGATTCAGCAGGTCGGTTATGATGACCATAAAATGATCGTATCAAACGATACACATTTGTCACAGAGCCCGAATTTTGATAGTGAATTTGAATGATTTGCAATCGTTGCTCGTTTTTTAGTCTTTCCATGATAAAATGGCAGAGTATACTGTACACTTTTCACTTTGACAGATGGCGTTTAGACGCCATTACCAACCAGTGCTGTCAACCTGAAAAACAAATGTGAGAAAATCACCCTATATATGTGAAATTCATTTGATTTCAACAAATCCAGATTTCTCTTAGCCACTTCAGTCAGCTGATTTAACTGCATCAGTTTGTTTTTATGGGGATATCAAATGACCATTAGACAGCTGAAGCAAAGTATTCGAGATGGTTCTAAAGGGTTCTAAATCTGGATGGTTGTATGCTTTTCTAGAACTTTAAGACTCTTTAGTTCATTCACAAACCATTCTTACAACGCCTTAAGAACTTTTCATTATCACATCGTGGCAGAAAATACGAATTACTTAAGGTCTTCTTTATGCCGAAATGTGTTGCAATATTATATTTAGCGGAAAAGCCGAAAATAAATTGAAAAAGTAAAAAAAAAATTACGAAAAAAGCCAGAAAAGAACTTAAAGCTGAACTCAAATTTTGCCCTTTGAAGAGATTGAACAAAACTTAAATTTAGCGGAGATAGAGCTAAGTTGACAACGCGGATTGAAAGTGATACCGCCCATACTAATTTCGACTAGTCCCCGCCACAGCTTGAAAAAGCTTCAAAATCAAGGCGGTTTGTTTATGCGTTTTTTGGTTAAACCCTTATACACGCTGCATTGAATTACACTGGGCACGGAATTGCTTATCGATTTGGGAGAAACTACCTGTACTTTTTTCAGCCAGAAGATACTGATTCCACATGGTAACATCATTCAGATTACGCTAAATGTTCTCATTACATTATCATATCCCTGTATAGTAAAAATGTGGGGTGTCATAAGTTTTTACCCATTTTCACAGAAGACTTTATGGCGGTCAACCCTATTTCAGACTTCGTACCATTTCGGTATTATTACCAAAATCGTCACATTGCCTTCGATTATATGGCAGTTCAAACTGTTTGTTTTCTAGCTTATGAAAAAGTCAGTAATCTTTGGCATTTTCAACAATTGAATGCGAACAGGCGTATGAAAAAGTGCTGTGGTAGGGGAAATTATAAATCATTCGGCAAAGCGGCATCGGAGAATGTTATTCATGATTGCATTCATTTTATGTGACTCTATAGAAGGCAAAAAAAGAGAGAGAGCAGAGCAGAGGTGGCAAAAAACGCGATAAACCGTAGGCAAAAATACAAACGACAGCGATATCACAGCCGCCATCCAGCTATCCTGTTTTGTATGCACTTTTAGCTGTTTAACGATAAATCATATTAAAAAGTTGATTTTAAGTTCAATACCAAAGAGGTGGTTGGGAGACTGGGATACAGGGAAGGCTAAAGAGAGGCTTGTGTGCTTGCACGTGTGAGTGCAAGTGTAAAGTGTAATGTTGGCAGGATACGAAATGCTATAGAAATTTACACGAAGGTGAGCGAAGAAGCTGGAATGCGTTGTGGTAGTATTAGCAAATGAAGGTGAATACGGATGTGTAGTGGCCTAATATTTGTTAAGTGTTTGATTGTGTGTAGATTTGAGTATACTTTGTTAACAATTTGCGGTGGTTTTTGTTAATCTAAACGTTTCCTTGTACCTTGTAGGCTCTGAGAAAACCCTGACTTCAGTTGGGCAGCTTGATGATGCTGCTTTTCAGTGTCTCCCTGCCTTGTCTGTATTTTATGTGAAAATTCCGTACTTTATATTTTATACCTCCTCCTTCTTTTCTTGCTTAGGCCTATTTTTCTCCACTTTCTTTCTTGGCATTCCTATTTCATGTTTAATGATTTTTTTGATGGCTTTCTTTGTAGTTTCTGTCCTTTTTTCTTGCCATTTGTTTGCTTAACAAAATTTATGCGTATTTATAAAATGTTTATTTATGAGAGCGTTTGCTAAACACACACACACACACAAGCCATTGCATACTTTTAGGCACGACAAATTTCTAAAGCCATTGTCGGTGCCACAGCAAAATTTGTGAAATTTATGGATCATAACGAACGAGAGAGCGTAAAATGCAAATGTTAATAAATATATAAGAAAGCAAACAAGACTGAAACCTTTCACTTTTCAAGAGGAGTGTATAAATGAAAATGTAAAAAAAAATTTGCGGAATTTTAATAAAATTAAAGCATGCTTTTAGGAGGGGATTTTCGCAAGTAATATACGAAATTACCATAAATGCTATGTTCATAATGTGCATTGGCTGGATGGGAAATTGAATCATTAAATCGATTATAAATTGGTAATATGAGCATACAGAAAACTTTCAATAAACCATCACCGTTTTGGTCCTTTTTGGTAGAGATTATGAATTATTTTTCCGATTTAAGGTTTTTTTTCTTTGATTTTTTTTTTTGATTATTTAGCTTATACATCGAGAAAAGAGCTACGTTCCGGCCGAGGGTATTGGATTTAAGCAGAATTCACGCTAAAACGTTTTAAAATATTGTTTTAAAATCGTCACTACTCGGACTTATGATCAGCTTTTAGTAAACGCAGCATCTGTCTTGCAGACGGCCTTCCAAACCTAGTTGCTTGCAATAACTCTGACAAGTGAAATATCTACTCACTGACATCCTCTCATTGCTCTTTATCGGTGACTTCTAGTACAGCAGTTGCTATTGAGCGTTCCCAAAGTAACGAATTATAAGTGTATGTACGACCTCGTTCAAATTTATTCACCTAACTATGCACGGATTTTGAGAAAGCAGAATTACGCCAGACATTATCCATTTATACCCCATTAGGCTGGTTTGCATTTGCGGTATTCAGTACACTCATCACTCATCATTTCTTGCAGCATAACTTAGTTTAGGTTTGGCGTTCAGAGCAATAGAACACAGATCAGTTCCATGCTGCACTCGGATGTCTATTGATTCATTGTGATTGTCCCATGCAGACAGAAAAATTAAACGGAATTTCGTGTGCCGAATCGCTGAAGATGTTACAGAAGGTTTACGGTGAAATGACTTTATCGAAAACATATGAGTGGTACAGTGTATTGAAAAGCGGTCCATATGTGGTAGAATTATTTGTCATGATCTGGTCGGTCATGACGACTTCAACTGAAGTTAATATAGATAAAGTGAAAGAAAAGGTGACTGCAAATCATTTAGGTTCCACAGACACAGCCTCACGAATCAATTTGTATCATTTTACATAATTGTTTGGATAAGACTCGACTAGTTCCCAAAGATCTGAATTTTCTGCACAAAATCAATTGTGTACAAATCATTGTAGACACGTTAGAACGAGTCAATTCTGTCCCTGTGTTCATACAACGCATTATAACTGGTACCGAGACTTACAAATGACATCTGAATGGCGTCTTCTGACTCAGCCGAAATAGCAAAAACCACAATAAATTCGACAAAAGAGAAAAAAAAACAAAAGCAAGATAAGGTTGACTGTTTTCTTGAGCGCTCGGAATTCTTACCAGGAGATCAGGCGGTAAACAAAAAATATTATACAGGCATTAGCGACGTTTGAAAGAGAAAAATCATCGAAAACTTACTATCTCACAAGGCTATAATTGGAAACGAATTTCTGGTCAAAAAATTGACGGATATCATGGAATAACCATCGTATTCAACTTATATGGCTCTGGCCGGCGTTTTTGATTGGTTTAAGTTTTTTAAAAAATGTTGTGATGATTCAACTATTCTTTTTCAGACTGTTGAACTATTCGTATTGATCGGACTGTTGAAAGGGGCTTATTTTGGAAGCGATACAATAAATTTGCATGAATAACTATATGACAGTACCCAGTCTCAAGCGTCCACTCATTGACGACTGGCTTGGCCTTTTGAAGAGCCAACACTTTTCCCAAAGTTTTATTGCATTAGTTCTGAAACACTTGCTGAAGTGTTTACTGATTAATTTATATTTTCAACTGGATGTCCTCTAGAACTAACAACTTTTATAGTATCGAATTGTTCGGAAAGTTCGTTCGATTAATTCGTTAATTGACCATACGTCGCTTCTAAGTTCCTTCAAACACTATCATAACTTCATTCCATCTCTTTTCTAAACTGTTTACTATTGTCTACTTGTGTTCTCGTTCTAATCGTGAGTAGTTATAAAAAAAAGTATTTAAAAGGGTAAAAGGCATATTATGCTGTATTATTTTTAAAAAGGAAAAACGGGTTCTGAAGCCAGTTTATGAAGAAAACGGACCAAATGAAAGAACTTGCCAGAAATGGTTTAAAAGGATTTCTACGAGCGACTTCTCCGTAACGGACACTCCCAGATCAGGACAACCATAAGAAATTGTTTCCGAGGAGGTCAGATATTTAATTATTGCTAATCTTCGTGCAGCAGTTAAGGAAATAGCTGAAATAATCAAAAAAGCAGTCTCAACCGTTCACGGGATTATGAAAGAGCACGGATTTGTAAGCAACTTCGATGTGTGGGTATCAAGAACCAATTGAATCGCGTTGACGTCTGCGATAACCCGAAGATAAGAAATAACAGGACACCCTTTTCTGAGGAATCTCATCACAGGGAATGAAAAATGGATAGTCCACAACAGCGTAAAGCGGAAAAGATCATGGGAGAAGCCAAATAAACCCCCTCAATCCACCTCTAAAATGGACCCTCACTTCTGGAAGGTAATGTTGTCGATTTGGTGGAATGTCAAAGGAGTAATCTGTTTTGAGCTTCTCCAAACAAATCAAATTATTAATGCAAACTACTATATCGCACAATTACATAAATTGAAGACGGCATTGGAAAAAAAAAACGCCCGAGACTCATCAATCGGGGTGACGTCATTTTACATCATGACGCTGACCGCCCTCACACTGCCTTGCGGACCCGTCAGAAACTGTTAGAGCTTGGTTGGGAAGTTTTACCTCACCCATTGTACTCCCCAGACCTCGCCCCGTCCGACTATCATCTATTTTGCAGTCTGAGCAACCACTTAAAGGATTTGAATTTCCATAACGACGAGGAAGTGAAACATCCAATTGATCGCTTTTTTTCAGAAAAACCACGCGAATTTATTAAAAATTAAAAGAATTAAAAAGATCCCAGAGAGGTGGGATGAAGTTATAAAAAAAAGGTGTAGATTGTATAATACATCTCTTTTATATAATAATAGTTGTTTTCTTGTACATAAATTTGTAAATAAATTTCTTTTAAAAACCAAACGAACTTTCCCAACAACCCGATATTTCATTACTCTCTAAAGCACTCTGCCTGTTCGCGTTCAGATTTGTGGTTCATTTTTAACAGTCGTACACCATTATCTTTGTCGATGTGATAGATATTTTGAATTGAGAATATTCATGCTTCATTTCTATTCTTGTGTCGTTCTATATCCTCTGCGGTCGTTTTTTTAGTCTGAAAATACTATGTATCTTTTTCCCTTTTCTTAATATTTTTTTATGCAATGCTCATTAATTGGCTGCAGGATTATCGTGTATGAAGTATCCTTTCTCAGACGTTGTGCGAAATTACTCACTATTACAGTGTTTACTGAAAGACGAATATTCGCCTCAAAGCGCTGTTTCCTTTTTGGTTCCATGACACCATGTCACTGCATAGATTACATATAAGCGACCGTACACGCAACCATTCGCATGATCGTGGGTTCAATCCCCCATACAACCACCGATCATTATTTGAGCGGCGGTCACCTCGACATGTCTGACGAACATTTCAAGTAGTCTACAAGACTGTTTAATGCTATGGGTAGCAGAGTTCAAATGAGGCCGTATGAGCTGCCAAGACGAACACCGTAGTAGTCGACCAATAGAGAGGTCCACGCCAGACACGGTTAAAAAAGTTCACAAAATGGTACTGGATGATTACAGGCTGAAGGTGCATGAGCTAGTTGAAGTTATAAGCATTTCAAGAAGTGCTATACATCATATATTGATCGCAGATATGAAGGTGAGAAAGCTGTGCGCCACATGGGTGCCGCGATTGCTTTCAATAGAGCAAAAATAGCATCGTGAAGATGTTTAAGTGAAGTGTTTGGCAATGCGTCATCGCAATAAAGCTGAATTTTTGCGCCGACTAATAAACATGAATGAGACACGCGTCCTCAATTCACACCTGGGATAGAGGAACAGTCCAAGCAGTGGACTCGAATCGAGAATCGTGTCCAAAGAAGACGAAGGCGGGATGCGCCTGTAATTATTTTTATTGATTATCTTCAGATAGGAAAAACCATCAACGACGAATATTATGCTCATTTATTACAGCGCACTATGGGTAAAACGTTAATAATTTTGGCATGAATACAATTTTTTTGTTGTTCAAAATTTTAAAACTGTTTTGGTTTTTTAAATTATTATACTCTTCACGGAATAAAAAAGATTTTTTTATAATTTTTATGGTGCACCCTATGTATTTTATGAGGGGGGAAAGTCAGCTGTTCCACTGTTGCATTATGAACAGAAAATGCGCGCGAAATTTTTACCAACTTTGAGCGTGAGTAAAACATAAATTGTAAACACAGTGAAAAAGTATAAATATGGAAGAAGTTAGTAAAGGTATGTAAAATATATTGTTAATACAGTTTTAATAATAGTTGTGTTTTATTGTGTAGTTGTTCCGTGTGTTGTTGATGTGTTTTTTTAGGTTGAAACTAACAAATATATGTGTGTTCTGTGGAATATAACTTCTGTGTATAGAAAGGTATTTGCAATATATCAGTTAAAAGTTATTAATCAAACTGTATATAATCAAACATCATTAACACTTTTTGCTCCTTTTTGTTCCTTTTGGGAAAAAACTTCATTTTGTAGTTTCATACGAGTTTTGCCATTCAACACTGCTTGAAGTTTGGAGCAGAAAAAATCGACAAGCAGATAGTGTAAAAGAATTTATTTTGGAGAATATTAAACAACAAAACTTATCAGATGAGCAACATCAGTTAATTACACAAAAAGTCAAACAATTTATTGCTTTCATAAAATTAAATTTGCCAAAATTTAAAAAAAAATTTAAATATCTCCGGTCTTTGAAGGGTTAATGAGCAGTTTTATACCTTAACAAAAAGGCTGAAGCCTTGTCTATCATCTGAGTCTACCAAAAAAATATAAACACATTAAACTTAAGTGGTTTTATCCAAAAAGTGAGGTTAAAAAATTGTTTTTTTTTTAGTACTGGCCCCTAATGGGTTAATAAAATAAAATATTTTTAGATGCAAATTTACAGATTCTTAAAACAGCTTTCTAGTGACATATATTTCAACAGGATCGGTTTATAAATAGTTAAGTTATGGGCGATTATACGTTCAAGATTTGGAGGCCTATATTTCGGGAAATATGGACCGGCACCAAAAATTTGCTTCTTCTATTTTATTTGCGTTTTATGCCCTTTTAGGAAAAAATAACGAAAATAAAAAAGCCGAGGTGCCGAATTTATGCCAAACCTGACCTAATGTTTTAAGGGGGAGGCGGAAGAAGGCGTGGTCCAAATAAAAAAAAAACCAAAATTCCATTTTGGTGTTAGTTAAATTCGGGCAAAATTTTAAGTGTCTAGCCTTAAAACTACAATTAAAGCCAAAAATATCGCTTTTTTCCCCATAGTGCATCGTATAAGTGATGAAATTATGGGGAAAAGGCCGTATTTGGCGAAAAATAAAGTATTGTTTCATCAAGACAATGCTCTAGTTCACACATCCGCTATTGCGATGAACAAAATTAATGAATTAAACTTGAAATTGCTTCAACGCTCGTCTTATTCCCCAGATTTAGCTCCCTCAAGCTATTTTCTATTTCCAAACTTGAAAAAATGGCTCGGTGCTAAACGATTTGCCAACAAGGAACAGGTGGAGTCTGCGGTGATGGCTATTTTAAGGTATTTGACGGTTCTTACTATAAACAAGGTATAGAAGGTATCGAGCTAAAAAAAGATTATGTTGGAAAATAAAGAAAATGTTTCGCAACTTTTTTGTGTCTTTTTTCCTAGTCCAGCTAATTTTGGGACCGCCCTCGTAGATGCGGGCAGGAACTATAACAGTTTAGGTCTGTTCATATGTATTCATATATTGGTAATATTTGGCACTTCTTGACAATATGATAACGCAAATCATAGTCGTACCAGATATGCGTGTATTTGCAATTACTATTAAGTGCGAAGTTAAATTGAACAGGTTATAGAAGCTATTGAATATATCTGAGTAGATTGTATCGAGCTAAACGAGGAGATTATGTTGAAAAATAAAGAAAAATTATCCCAAATTTGGTTTGTCTTCTTTATTAGGTCGGCTAGATTTGCAACCCCCTCCCTACATTGACATTTAGCTTACTGTCCTAAGCTATTAACCTAAGCTACCAAATCAAAGTGGTGGCAGTTGAGGGCGGTCAAAAGTTTGTTTATCAATTTTTGTGTGAGGCTTTGAATATTTCTTAAAGCCAAAATTGTTTGGATAGTCATATTTAAATGAGTTATATTTTGATTTCATAAAGCACTTACCTTTATGTATTTCATTTACTTCGCTACTGGTCTTGATATTTGTTTTAGTTCATTGGAATTGTTCTAACCCTTATCTTTATAGTTTATATCTAGCCAGTACTTTGCCCACGTTACGAAATGCAGTTAGATAAGCCAGGGCAGGTGTTATTATTTCCTGATTAACTAAGATGGCAATTGATCTCTGTTTTATTGACCTTACGAAACACAGTCGATCATTCTCTTATTAGTGCCATGATTTCGGCGTTGGAAAAGTTCTCATTAACCACTGGGAAAACCATTTATTTGTTGCTTTGCCAATGTTTTGCAAGCATTATAAAAGTTGGGCAAGACTAGATTAGTGTTGCCATTTCGGAAATGCTAAAGCCATTTGTTATTACCTGTTAATATTCCGCCAATTGGTAGTATCTTCTAAAGAAATCCGTGAGTGCTTTATCCACCATATTTTTCTGTCTAAGGGGTAGGAATGTTTAGAAAATCTGCCACTTATGATGCGAGTCATTTGGATCGCCAAATTGAATCTGCTAGACCAGAAATTATGCAGAAACTTTACATCGACCTGATAGCAGGCTATAACATAGCAAAGGAATATCATTTTTGCACAAACAATTGGAAATGCCATAATTGCTCGGTGTAGACCAAAATTGCGATTGTGCGGCAATCTTAAAACAGTATTTGAAAATGGTTAAACGTGATGCTGCTAAATTTCTCAGTCGATGAAATTGTAAAAAGTTTTCTCTCGCCAACGAAATACATCTAATGGAAGCATCAGTGTTGGATAATCTGTTCTGCTACGCCAACACGTAGACTAAATGCGTACCGAAGGAATGCTAAAAGTTCATCCTGCCTATTAAAAAACCTTAACTTTTACGTAGCTACCTAAGTGTGAGGTGGAAAACACTTTCAAAACGGCCCTTTCATACGCTTAAGTTTTTTTTTTGTTTTTGAGAAACCCATACAAATATAATCAATCTTTTTGGAAAATACCGACCCTGACAGATCCCAAACAAAGATTATCTCTTTGTACTGAAAGCTGGAAATCATTTCTACTCACATTGAATTCTTTACATGATATCCGCATTGTATTTATCCCGGACAAAACGAAAACAAAAGAAAAGCAATAGAAGCCATTAAAACAAACGGTTGAGTACATAAAACAAAGCATATGTTCCGCGTATATACAAAATTAAAGCATACTTTTAGCATTTACATTTTCTTTCCGTTGTTTTTATTTAAATGAGTTTTTTTGTCTCATCATATAAGATGGTTTGAAGGTAAAATTCAAGCCATTAAGTTTCTTACACCGGAAGCCATAACGTTGCGGCGATGATGGATGAGGCAAGATAATTGATGAGAAAGATTGACAGAGACTGCTGTTACAATAAAGATTACATCAAATCATAACTCAATTGTTTTAGCCAGGCGGATTTTCAATGGAAATTATGTGTGACATTATGTTATGGCAACCAGCTCAACCGTAAACGTTCAGTACATTACAATTACAATATACTTTCCAAATTGTGAAGCATACTTCAGGGGGTATAATTAATGATAGTGCACCAAATGAAAAACCGCTATTGATAAGAGATGAAACTAGCTTTTTGATATACATAAAGTTGTTAGGATATATTTAGATTTAAATTGTTTAGCTCTTGGGGGTTTGCTTACTTGTGTCGACTAAGTGTGAGTGAGTCTTGATTGAAGCAAAGGATGTGATCTTATGTATTGTTTGAGGGCTTATTGAAATCTATGTTTGTTTGATTCAGATCAAACAGTTCAGGCGAGTGCAGTAGAACATCTCACTGAAGAGTTCGGAATGTCTAGCACGCCGTTAAGGATATGTGCGACATCGTCTTGGTGGAACGTCTGAGCTCTCCCTGTCAATTGCTTACTTCAATCTTGTATGTTGTTAATAGCAGAAGTCCGACTTGGATGGATGGCCTGATGAAAGAAGCTCACAGTGGATGATGCCGTTTTAATCGTGCCAAATGTAAAGCAGAATTTTCTTGGTTATTGATCCGGGCTTGGCTATCGTTTGGGGCGGCTTACCACTCTTCGATCGTTATTTTTTCGATTGTTGTTCCCATATGCGACCCAGTGGATTGAATTCATCCAATTTCAACAGGACGGTTATACGATTCAGTAGAATGTTTTGCGATGAATTGTATGAGACCGATACATTAAGCATACATTTTCCCTGGAACCAGTTTTGTACAAATGATTCCAAATAAGTTGCTGACTAAATCTCCAGTTCTTAGACAGTGAAATAAGTGCTAATATGCCCTTCCGGCTTGACGATTTCTATGATTTTGTCGACATTTTCGACGATTGGTCTACTAAAACGTGCCTCATCGCCGATGTCATTCTTACCAAAAGAGTATAGTTTAAACCCCCGCGGTGATTCTGCATTCCACACTGGATACATTTTTTCGGAATCCCGAATTGTTTCTATTTTAAATCCATTTTGGAAAGCTGTAACCAGTGGTAGGTGCATCACCAAATACGAGATAGTAAAAAAACTCTTATTTAACCAGGCCAAATATAAATACGGTCAAAAGTTATTCCGACCAAAATTCAGGCCGAAAGCACAAGGAAAGCACAAATTCAAGCCCAAACTAATTTTATGTCAACATTCAGCCGGGATCAAGATCGCAACGCAAACAGATAGACGAATTCGCTGGATAAGCGGTATGCCAAATCCACTCCATAAGCATTTAATTGATAGTAAACGGTAGGCCGAAGCCGCTGTGCAAACGGTCATCCGTTGTCGCTGTGTGAACGGTCAGTCAAAATTGCCGTGTAAACAATCAGATGAATGTGTAGACGGATGTTGCATTAAGCCTCATCAACTAACAGTCAACCTAAGTGATTGAAGTATCTTCTATGTAAATAGTCGGTCACATCCGTTGTGTTAACAGTCTGTCATAACCGCTATGTAAATAGTCAGTCAAAACCGTTGTGTGAGCAGTAATCTTTAGTCATCTAATTACCACATGATCACAAAAAAGTAGGCGTAACCTAACCTTTAAAGGGCTTATTCCATTTTTGTGTAATGTTTTTTCACATATTTCTTAGGAATTACCAAAAAATAATTATTAAAATTTTCGTCAGTTTTACTGTGCTATGAACTTGATAAGCTAATATCAAAGATAGGATATATATCTTCAATCTTCGTTTATCCTTTGAATCCTTTTTCAAAATAATTTAAATAGATTTAATAAAATGTAACTCAATATCAATTTTTTTTCGGATATTTTCTTGATGACCTTTTTTCCGTCTATTTAAAAAGAGTTTGCTGCAAAGAAGAAGACATCGGCGTTGCCTTCTAGATGTTCTTTGATCCCTTTAAGTTAAAGTCCTTTTTGAAAAACGATTTTTTTTTCTTAACAACAAATATCTTGTCGATCAGTTAAATTTAGAGAATTGTTATCTGGGATATTGAAATTATTTGACAATAATTTTTTTTTTGTTTAAAATTTTCTATAAAAGTCGGACATTTTAACACTCTAGTCACAACATTAGTTAGAATAATATGGGGAACTTTAACTCTAACTCCTTGTTTATTGGGGTCTTATGGGATGTTTCCTATGAAGTACATAATAAGTGAGTGTACCGATGTTCTCCATGAAGTACATAGTAAGTGAGTGTACGACCACGCTTACTAGCATTCACCCAGTTGTGCACAATTGCAAATGTAGGTGCAGGTTTACTATAAATAATAATCAACTCGGCTTTGAAATCATTCAACATTAAAATTTTCATATGTAGATATTCGACTACTAACCAAACTTGTATAATCGCCACCTAAGAAGAAGAAGAAGAAGTATAATCTTTTGACTAATACTGCATACGAGTTCAGCTTAATATTAATCAAGCTTATTGTAAAATGCAAATGCTAGGGTGTAAATCTGTCAGATTTGGTTTGAAGATTTACTTTGGAGCTTAGGTTCCGTGAGAGAGATTGGAGGTTTTGTAGAAGAACTTAGGTTCTTGGCGGGATGTATATACGTATGAGAGGGTTTCGTACTGGAGGAGATGAAAAAGACAACGGTAATTATTTCGGGTTTTATTCGTATGTTGAGAGCGGCTGTCTAAGTGGTCCGGTAGGCGGCTGGCGGAAAAATAGGACAAGTATCTCGCTGATTTTAACCAGGAGACCTCTGTGCCCCGCTGGGTTGCCATATGGGCATAACAAAATAGGGGTTTTTATAGTTACATGGTTGTTTGAAGGGGCCTTTACAAGAGCAAATAAATAGTTAATTTTTACAATTTACAATATATTCAAATTGTTTGATACAATCAATTCAATGTAATTCAACTTAATAATGCAACTTTAATTCGAATTATTACAATTTAATTAAATGCAATTCAATTTAATTCTCAAAAAATTCAATTCAATTCATAATTTATAATTCACAGTTTAATTTACTTTATAAAATTCATTTTTCAATTCATGGGAAGGATTAACTACGTTCAACACTTAGTTTTCATACACAAAGTTTTTTCACTTTCTTCACTTACAGCAATCAGCGAGAAATTCCTGCTTACAAAAATAGAAATTGACACAGCAATGCGAATAACTTCATGTGGATCTTTTAAGAGCTCATTTATTTTTTATTAAACATATAATTACGTATTTATTTACAAGAATATTCCTCAAAAATTATAGCCTACTTTCAGGATTTCAAAAAATTTCGTACATGTAATAAAATATACAGACCGTTATACAGGGTGGGCCATATGAGTGTTGGCGATTTAATTCTTCAATTTCTCGGTAACGCGCGGGTTGGCGGGGGATATGTTGTTCACTGTGCCGCTTCCTCGAAATTTTAGTCGCCATGGAGCCGTACACGGGAGTGCAGCGTGCATTTTGTGTCCGAGCCTATTACGAAAACAATAAATCAGTGATTACTGCACGATGTTTGTATCGGCATGAACACGGTTTACACGATTTAAGTGAAGTTCCAAGCGCCAATGTGATACGAAAATGGATCAGAATGTTCGAAACAACCGGCTCAACAGTACCAATTACGGTTCGTGGTCGCCCAGTTTCTGCAAGATCAGCCGACATTGTGGAGCGTGTTCGTGTTTCAGTTCAGCGAAATCCGCAACAGTCAACACGTAAGAGAAGTCAGTCTTTGGATGTCAAAAGAACAACTTTACGACGAATTTTGAAACGTAATTTGCATTTGAAGGCTTATAAGATTCAGATAGTCCAAGAATTAAAACCCGATGATGCCAATAATCGACTTAACTTTGTCAATTTGATGCTAGAACGGTTCAATAATTTCAACAACGTGATTTTTAGTGATGAGGCCAATTTTCACCTTAATGGCCATGTGAACAAGCAAAATTGTCGGTTCTGGTCCGAGACTATTCCCCGACGCGACAAAACACCGAGAACAACTTTTCAACGAGTTTTCCAAAATTTGCGACTTCGGTTCCAAGAGTGTCAAGCAGCCGAGGGAAGCCATTTGGACAACATTATTTTTAAGTCCTAAAAATTCCCATGCTTCTATTTTTTAAAAATACAAATATATTTTTTTTTATGTTTCGTAGTTTTTTTTTTTAATTGAATATTTAAACCGCCAACACCCTTATGGCCCACCCTGTATAATAGTATACAGATTGTTTCTAGTATTATTTTCCATAATATATTTTCCTCATCTTATGTAAGCATTTGCTTGTTAAACCTTCTTTTCTTTTCAGATTTTTCATTTACATAAATTTGCTTATAATTTTAATGAATGTGATGGTTGCAATCCAGCCAGCATAAGCCTTTGCCACTAAGAACTCTTCGCTCTATCTGCACATTCATAAATTTTATCATGTCCCATTTGGTGCATTCAATTTGTTATTTTCTTTATCTTGATATACTTATTCCAACCTAGTTGTTAATTTTAATTAGAACTCATATCATGAACCCCTTTTTCGATGTTGGTTTTCTTTTCCTGTTCGTCTTCCGCCAACCACAGCCATCACAATTTTCCGTTTTTCTTAAGAGTACGATAGGATAGCAAATTGTCCCGCTTGCAAAACGAAAGGCAAAGACAAAAAATAAATATGAAATCAACAATAAATAATCATCAACACAGAGGGAATTCATAATAATTCATGGAAAGAAATCTCTGAAGGCTTTTGAATCTCTCTCCCTTAGCACAGCGGACGGACACCTTATTTCATATTCAAACTCATACACAAGCATAGTCAAGTGAATCACCACACGCATGCTGCCAACACACGCTTGTATGGAAAAGTGTGAATATTAAGGATGAGACGAAAGCTGAAGTATAACTGAAATTTTTTTCACAAAGTATTAGCACAAGTATGCTTTTGGAGTAGTTTGTTTGTTGTAGTTGATTCTTTCCTATTTTCCTAATGTTTGAGACATCAAAGAGTCCTTCTTTCCTCCCTTTCTCAACTAGCAACGGCACTGCCATTTAACTGTATATATGTACATGTATGTGTATGCTTCCATGAAGATTAAACACGTGTAGCCATCAATTTCTGGCACTTGCACTTATATGGAAATTGATATACTCAACACAAAACCACTGAAATTTCCTTTCACTCGCAAAGTGGAAATGCTTTTGAAAGGAGAAAGTGGGATAGAGGAAATGCATGCATTTTACCGTTTGACGTATTGGAATTTCAATTTAAATGCTTGCATTTCAAAGATGCAATAACTATGCCTGAAACTAGGCAAAAGAGATTGACGCAAGAATGCTTTACGCCTAAAGATATGCGCTGCATTTGGTAAGCAATCGATTAGAGACCAATTAGAATGAATGCCCAATTTCTTAAAGATTTTTGCAATTCAATTTAAATTTTAAAACTGAGCATTGATTTATTGTGTCACATTAGGTTTTGAAATATGCATCGCATTTTATGGATGGTATGAAAACATTTTGTTAAGCCTTAAAATATTCATGACATTTTTTGAAATATTTGAAAATATAAAAAAGTTAGGATAATTTGTAAATGATAACTTCTCACGAAACCACTCAAAAGCTATTCCAATACCTCAAGCATAAACTGACAAACAATCAAATAAAAATTAATTATAATCAACATCGTTCAAGAAAATTATGGTTGCCAACGTCCATAAGAGGAAATTTGCGTAACTTAATTATGGTGATGAGACAAGTTTTCGCGATGCCATAACGTAAAAATCGAAAAATTGTACTTTCGCTTATTCTACAAGGCGAACAAGATACAAATAGCTTTTTTAATTCAAACATTCATTAGTTTCTTTTTACACATTTAAAGAATGATACCTTTTTAGTAAGTCTTTTTAATTTATTTAACGAATTGTATCACAAATTCGTATTAGAAAGTCTTAGCTCGTAGAAACTTCCACTCTACTCAAAAATATTGTCTGTTTTATTTTTAAATTGCAAATTTTCACATAAAATTCGAACAATAGATTTCAAAAACTGAATTAGGAAGCAAATTGTGTGTGAGTTTCGGTCTTAAACATCAAAACCAAAATTGTTTGTAATTTCGTTTTCGATGTACCGGATTATCCATTTTTGGATTTTAAAAGTAAACTTAAATAGAGCACATACAGGGTGTCTGTCAGGAAGGTTTACTGTCTTTTTTGTTTATAATTTTTGATCAAAATGAAAGAGAATTGATTTTTTCTTTCATAAATGTTTTATTTAATGACGGTAATTATGTATGAAATACAATATCAGATAAATGTCCGCCTTTATTAGCCTCACAAATGCGAGCCATTTTGGGCACATTTTTTATTACATTCTCACACATTTCACGCGGTGTTTCATTAATTTTATCACGAATATTTTGTTTGGGTTGCTCAAGCGTTTCTGGTTTGTTTGCATGAACCTTACTTTTCAGACATCCCCACAAAAAGAAGTCCGAAGCAGTCTAATCAGGCGACCGTGGAGACCAATCAACATCACCATTTCTTGAAATAACTTGTTGTGGAAAGAGGTCTCGCAGTAATTCCGTTGTAATCCTGGCAGTATGCGATGGGGCACCGTCTTGTTGATACCACATGTTAATCAAGCCCAAAGCATGCAGTTGTGGCTTTAAAAAGTTTTCAAACACATCACGATTCCCATTAGCAGTTACCATTACGCCGTTTTCGATTTCAAAGAAGTAAAGTCCAATGATTCCTCCTGACCAAATTGCACACCAGACTGTCACTTTTAATGATTGCAAAGGTGACTGATGAATAATTTGAGGGGTTTCCATTGCCCACAACCGACTATTCTTCACTTTATTCACATATCCATTCAAATGAAAATGTGCCTCATCACTCATAATGGGGTTTTCATGAAAATCGGGGTTGTCATGGGCGATCTGTAACATTCTATTGGTATATGTACGGCGGCGTAAATGATCTTGTGTCAACTGAATCTTAAATGGAAAAAAATTCAAATTCTTGTGCAAAAGTGTGGCCAAAATTGTTCTTTGAAGACCCAGCTCGTGAGCACGGCATCGAATTGAGGTTGATGGATTGTTTTTAACACTTTCTTGAGCAGCAGTAATGTTTTCAGCCGATCTTGCAGTACATTGTGATCCATGCTTGGCTCTATCGGCTACAGACCTTCTTTTTTCGAAATCATTCACTACACGATAAGTAGAGCGTCTTGTTGTCACATTGTTTCTCCCAAAAATTTCACGTAACTTTCTTATCGTCGCAGTAATCGATGATTGATCTTGATAAAATATTTTAACGATTAAAACACGTTGGTTTATCGAATATTTTTCCGTAATAAATTTGCCACGTCCCTACTTCACGACTGCCAAATATGAGCTGCCAAGACTAATGTTAACCAAATTGTCGGCCAAACAAAGTAGAATACCTTCCCGACGGACACTCTGTATATGTAAATAGCAATATTAGATAGCTTAGTTAGTTAGCTTCAAATTTTCATCGCTGAATTTAAACGAATTAATACAATAACTCAAATTCCATTCTGCAGAATATTGTCACGTTTCAAAGTTTTTAGAAAATGTTTTTTAGCAAAAAGTGCAAACAAAAAACTTTCTTTGCCAGTGCTATTTCTTAAACATACTCGTACATTAATGCCAATGCGATAATGTTATGATATCTTAGGGAAAAGTTTGTCAGAACTATTAAAGCAAAGCTGCAGTGATTGTTTATGATTATTTTCCATATTGTGTTGGATTAATGAAGGTCATATGCAATAATTTCCATAATTTGTACGTAATAAAATATGAATTTTGCCAACAAAGTTTTGTTATTATCCAAACACCTTATAACTACCATTAACATTTAGCAATAAGCTGACACTCAAACCCAGATATGTCCCAAGGATTTAGGCAATCACCAAAAGCTTCAATTTACAAACTTTTTCTTAAAAAAAAAAAAAAAAAAAAAAAAAAATATATATATATTTTGTTATTTCTTGTTTTCTGCGGTGTTCAAGATAAAATTTAATCTTCTTAATGTATGCCAAACTCAAATTGTAATGTGTTTACTAAATCCTCGATTAAACTTAAAGATCTGTAACTTTGTGTTTTTTTTTGTTTGGGTTTCAAATTTTCTTTCGACAAAAATAAAAAAAAAATATAAAAACTTTATTTCCTTTAAGCTTTCGCTTTCAGTAGATATCTTCCACATTGTGAATCCTTAGTATTATTTATGTACGTACGCCAAAAGTTATGCTTTGTATTTTAGTATCACTTCTTGCATGATTAGGCGGAAAGTGCCGTAACGTATGCTGCAAGTTTGAGCGTGTAGTATAAATATAAGATGGCAAATCTGTAACTTCTTCGAAAATGCATATTGGCAAACTTGAAGCAGAATACGTCACGTGGATTTATTTCCATGCACTATTAAAAAAATAAACTTTCATATAATTTTCAAAATGGGAAAAATAAGTTTCGTACAGCGAATTCGATCTGATGTACAAATAAAAAACAAATTCTTTTGCATCCCACTAATGATATATCAGGGGAGTTTCTCTCGTTTATTGAAGTGACAAACATTCTATATTTTATATTGATAGAATGATAGTGATATTGATATTTATCTAGATTTAGCGATTACTCAACTACTCGAGGTGAGCGCCACTCAGAATAAGATAGGTGGTAGTACTGGGATTGAGCTCACGATCATGCGAACGGTAATTGCGTTTGCTAACCATCATCGAACAGTAGCGATCAAATCTATATATACAATATTGTTCAGTTGCTGACTGTTGATCATCACCCAGATTAAACGGTGTGCCTATTCCCCTTAAGGAGCAGGCACGTGACATGAATAAAGTTTTCGAAACTTCTCTGAATAAAAACGAGGTAAATAAGACAAAATACGATATTCTCATAAAACGAAAATTGAAATTATGAAAATTGGTATTCAAGTTTTTCTCCTCAAAGAGAAGCGATAAGAAGCAATTTTTAGAAATTTGTACTAGAAGTGTAAAAGGAGGAAATCTGAAACCGCCGCCCTTTTCATAGGGTAAAAAAGGATAGAATTAAATTAAATGTCATTCTCTAAAATTAGAAATTGGAATTATGAATATTGGTATTCAAGTTTTCCTCCTTAAAGAGAAGCGATAAGAAGAAATTTTTAGAAATTTGTACTAACAGTGTAAAAGGAGGAAATCTGAAACCACCGCTCTTTTCATAGGGTAAAAAAGGATAGAATTAAATTAAATAATTTAGCTAAAGCTGGAATCACAAAATTTGCTACTCACGCTCCTCTTAAAATGAAGGCATGCAATAAGAAGAATTTGTCGAAATTCGTATTAAGACGGGATAACAAATAATCCCTTCTTCTTTGTTGTTTACCAGGATAAGAAATAATCCATTGCTGCCCTAATTTTAATCACAATGCAAAGTAGCTTGGATCTTGAAGCGAATTTACGTAAGAGATTGAGCGGATCGGAAAAGGTACATAGCTAAGCACATAAGCTGCATACATCCGAAACAGCTCTCTCTACACTTACTATAACGAAACGTCCATAATTCTGACTTTCCTAATACCCAGAGGCAATATACAGGGTGGCGCAATAGAACGTGCATATTTAAAAAATAGATTAAAAAATAAATACAAAAGGTATGGTTAAAATAAATCTAAGGCATTGTAGAGTAATAAATGGAGTTTATTTTTTAAAAATAACATCATCTAAATGGTGACCCTCTTTACGACGGCACTCCTCTAACCACAAACAAAAATTATTGAAAACTTTCTTCAGTAATACTGGTGTAATGGCTGCCAGAGATTGCTGCCCATACTGTCACTTTAGGACTATGCAATGGTTTCTGGTGTTTGATTTTGGGATTTTCACTGTTCCAGTAACGACAATTTTGACGGTTTACGAACCCATTCATAAGGAAATGAGCCCCGTCAAAATTGGAAAATCGATTAAGCATTTCATTAGCAAATGCGGGCCTTGCTATGAAGTCAGACTCTTTCAATTCTTGTGTTAATTGCAGCTTATATGGATGCAGTTTAAGATCCAGTGTTAAAATTCGTTGCAAACTTCGTCGCGGTAATTGTTAGACAGACGATCTCTTGCGAGTCGACATTTGTGGATTTCCTCGTACTGACTCCATAACTCTCTCAACATTGTCTTCGGTCCTAGATGTTCTCGGGCGACCATTTGCTTGTGGTTTAAATGTTGAACCAGTCTCTTCAAAACGCTTTACCCATATTTTAATTAAATTAGCACTCGTAGCTTCACTAATTCGCCGTAGTCCATATTCAGCACAATGTAGTCGCCTAGTAGCAATATATGAACGAGAGTTCTCGTAAAATGCGCGCACGCAAAATGCGCGACGCTTCCCGTCGAAGTGATTCATAGCGACAAAAACTCTATGAGCCCGCCAAGCCAACGATGTAAGCGCCCCCCGCCCGCGCCTTTTCTACCCCGCAAAAAAGATGATGCAATATGCACGTTCTATTGCGCCACCCTGTATTACCTATTCTGTGATAACTGCCGCAAAAATTAATGCAGCAAAATTAATGCGGTATCACTTTCATTGCTTATAAAGTTCTGTCAAGTGTGTAATATGAAAGACTAAAGCATATTCTACCCAACAAAATTGGGCCATATTAAAGCAGCTTTAGTCTTAATGCATCCACAACTGACTATACATTCACAGTAAGGCAAATTCTGGATAGGATTTAAGAACAAATCGATACGTATCAACTTTCTGTTGACTATAAAGCTGCCTTATACGGCAAAAAGGATATGAGGCCATGGTAGAATTTGGTATTCCAGTGAGGCAAATACGTCTTTGCAGGATAACATTGATTGGCACGAAGCCTTCAATAAAGATAGGCAAAAATCTTTCTGAAGCCTTTAACATCAAACGACGATTTAGACAGCGTGAGAGCTGTATTGTGCAACCTCTTTAATATACTGTTGGACATGATTATGAGGAAAGCTGTAGTCAACACGACTGATATCATATTTAACAAAATTCATACACCTGCTTAAGCTGATGACATAGATATTAGTGGCAGAAATGTTACTGCAACCTTCTCAAGCATTGAGAGAAATACATTCAAAATAGGTCTACTGGTAATAGAGAACAAAATTAAATTATTTATTTCGACAAACAAACAGTTTACTCGTTTTGGGACGTTGCATCAGTGTTGGCTGCAATAACTTTGGACTTTTGGATACGTTAATTTACCTTGGTTCCGATATGAATAAAACTAACGATGTTAGACTTGGAAATAAGAGAAGTGCATTGCTTTTGAAAATATGTTATTACGAGTATGTTAATATGACACAGAGTCTCCTTTCTACGAACAAAAATCCAGCTATAGCAGACACCGAAACCAAAAGTTAAGTCCCAAGCGGAAAACATAAGGTTTAGTAAAAAGAAATCTAGAAATCTATTTCTATATGACATTAACGGCTTTGTTTAGAATAGTTAGAATGATCCAATTTGGGTCAATCCAATTTCGTTCAATTTGGTGTTGCCCGATAACTTGTTGCAATTTTTAAGGTAATTCCATTATACCTCTCTCACAGAAGCCCCTGTCCCTGTTGGCAACAAAACTGCAACAGTTGATTTTCACAAACCTTTCTTAAGGTGTATTTTTCACCATCAAAATCATTCGCCACAGGTTCCTATGTTGGTAATCATTTGAAACCAAGTCCAAACTATGATGTGGATGTATACCTTAACAACGTCCCAACCAAGCTCCTGGAGCCTTTTCCGTTTCACTATCGATTTCCATGATGGAACACAATTCTCTTTGAATTGACCAAAGCTAAAAGATACTGGGTGATTGCTTCCTCCATATAGTTCAATTGTTGATGATATAGGTCCAAATTAAGAGCTCGATCGTAAGGGTGTAGTTCATAGTAAATGATTCCCTGTCCATTCTACCAAATAAACCATAAAACCTTTTTGATCATTAAACCTGGCTTAATCACCGTTTGCGCCGCCTCATCCGCATTTGGTCACGATCATTTTCATTTGATATTGTCGTAGCTGGTCGACTTTTCATCATCAGTCTCAGTCCGCTTTAGAAATGGTTCGCTCTTTTGCGACTCTCCGATGGAAGTTGGGTCCATAAAGTTTTTAGGGGTCAACTCGTGTGTCACCCATGCATTAGATCTATTTGTCTTATTCAAGTAGTTCCAAACGCAATGCAATGCGATCGAAACAGTGTTTATATAATGGTTGGACTTGACGATTTCCACTATTTCATTGATATTTTGCGACAATTGGCCTTCGAGGGTGTGGTACATCTTTGACTTCAAAATTACCGGAACGGAATCGACGCACACACAAGTGTCCCTGATAGGCTTTATCGAATAAAACTTGCAGAATATGCCGTATTTTTTCTTTGTCGGCATCCATCTTCAAAGCGCGCTTAAACAATCACAAGCGAGCTATCACAAAATGGTCTGATAAATTTTTTTTGATTATCATTCTAACGCCATCTATACGCCATATATTGGAAAAATATCGAATTTCTTTTTACTATTCATTATATTCAATCTTATTTATCGAGAATTCTGCTCTCGTTAAATAAAATTAATTTTCTCTTTAATTTTCATTGCAACATTTTCACTTCATTTCACATTTAAACCAAAACAAGTCTTACTATTTGCTTTACCAGTTGCAGCTACAAGCTGTCCTTTTCCACTGAAATGCCTCACAGTATGCTAGAATTTTTAATTTGCAAATTTTCTTTAGATCTTCTTCCATGTTTTCATTTCTTTAGAAAATCGAACTATTCTATTGCGTATACGCACACACACACACATTTGAACCTTTACCCCTCAAAGTATGCTAATAGGATTCTTGTTTGTTTTACTGAAACATATTTGCGTAAATTATCAGGATAAATACCAATAGCTTTTGACATTGTATATATTCCAAGCTATTGACAAAGTCATCGTTGTGCTTTGACTGAAAGCATAAAGATAATATTCAAAGTTCTGCCAATGTTATACTTATATATGACTTAAATTGTCTTACAAATCTGTTTAGCATTTATGTTAAACGTTGAACATTTCATACTTCTCTGATCTAAAAATTGTATTGGGTAATAAGCAAAATACTTAATATAATTTTATTTCAATTGAATGAACGGTTTAATAATCTATAACCGCCAAACAAATTTGTTGTGGCTTCATTACTCTTATACTGGCTATTTTAGCATAGAAACTATACCTGTTATATAAGAGATTAACTAACATAGTTGCATTGCAATAAAATTAATTAATTAATTAAAATTAAATAAAATTAGCAGTCTCTTCAAAACGCACAGACACGCTTTGGAAGAAATTTTGATATGACCGGAAACAGAGGAAACAAAACGTGTTTGGCTGCGTTGCGATTCGAGCCCAATATTCAGTTGTTTGCTTATTCAAATGAGCAATAAAAGAACATATTTTTGTAGCTCTGGCTAAAAAGTTATTGTTTCTCATAGAGCTCTTATTACGTAAATCGTTGGGTTGGCGGGCTCATGGAGTTTTAGTCGCTATGAATCACTTCGACGGGAAGCGTCGCGCATTTTGCGTGCGCGCATTTTACGAGAACTCTCGTTCATATATTGCTACTAGGCGACTATATTGTGCTGAATATGGACTACGGCGAATTATTGAAGCTCCGAGTGCTAATTTAATTAAAATATGGGTAAAGCGTTTTGAAGATACCGGTTCAACATTTAAACCACAAGCAAATGGTCGCCCAAGAACATCTACGGCCGAAGACAATGTTGAGAGAGATATGGAGTCAGTACGAGGAAATCCACAAATGTCGACTCGCAAGAGATCGTTTGTCTTACAATTATCGCGACGAAGTTTGCAACGAATTTTAACATTGGATCTTTAACTGCATCCATATAAGCTGCAATTAACACAAGAATTGAACGAGTCTGACTTCATAGCAAGGCTCGCATTTGCTAATGAAATGCTTAATCGATTTTCCAATTTTGACAAAATCCTTTTCTCTGACGAGGCTCATTTCCTTATGAACGGGTTCGTAAACCGTCAAACTTGCCGTTACTGGAACAGTGAAAATCCCAAAATCAAACACCAGAAACCATTGCATAGTCCTAAAGTGACAGTATGGGCAGCAATCTCTGGCAGAGGAATAATTGGTCCTTTTTTCTTCGAAAATGCGCGAGGTCAAAACGTCACGGTTAATATGGAACGCTATGTTGAGATGTTGGACGGATTTTTGGCTCCAGAAATTGAAAGTTCAATAGTGAATTCTAGAACTTGGTTCCAACAAGATGGAGCTACCTGTCACACATCAAATGACTCCATGGCGGTGGTGAAGCAGATGTTCCCTGGCAGACTGATTTCGAAAAGAGGTGATATCCCATGGCCCCCACGCAGTCCAGATTTGAGGCCTCTTGACTTTTTTTGTGGGGATACCTCAAACACAAAGTCTACAGTAATAATCCAAGAAACATCGTTCAGTTCAAGGAGAATATCCATGGTGAAATGGCAGCCATTACACCAGTATTACTGAAGAAAGTTTTCTATAATTTTCGTTTGCGGTTAGAGGAGTGCCGTCGTAGAGAGGGTCACCATTTAGATGATGTTATTTTTAAAAAATAAACTCCATTTATTACTCTACAATGTCTTAGATTTATTTTAACCATACTTTTGTATTTATTTTTTAATCTATTTTTTAAATATGCACGTTCTATTGCGCCACCCTGTAGAATAATAACGCTTATTGCCAAATTTTTCAGTGAATCATAAAGGCAGGCGTTCGTTAAAATTCTCATTGCCATCCAAACCTGGGTTGTTTTAAAATTTTGCTTTGCCAATCAGAATAACATTGCACGATCTTGGGAATGAAATTTATTTATGTAGAAAAACCTGAAAGCAATCTATTTACTAAATCTGTTTAAAATACAGTGTATAAGGTAAAGTAAAAATAAGTTCATTATTTTTCTTATAGATGGCTTTAGCAATGCAAGTATACCTCTTGCTGTATTAGTGCAATCAGATTACGCCAGATGGTGTTGCAGAAATAAGATTTGGTACTCAAAAAACTAACTCGGACCGTTTTGTGATTGTTTGACTCAATTAGAGCAAGCGTCGAACATGGATATCAGAAATGAACAAATACGCAAGTCTGGTGTCTGAAAATATGAACTGTGTTTATGGCTCTGATATTTAAAAGCCAATAATGCGTAATTTTGGCTCCATCGATTCTGTTCATATAATGTTGATGTCAAAAATGCATCACGTTCTGGAAGGCCAATAGTTAAAAATACGATAAAATCATTGAAATCGTCAAGTCAAGACCGTGTTGTAAACACTGTTTTAGTTGTCCAGGTGCTACCCATAAAACAAAAACCATTTGGAACCAATGACATAAGACTGGATACAACGAGAGGCTTAATGTATAGATGCCGCACTAGTTAACGCAAAACAAACTGATGGATCGAATTCACAACTGCGAATCGCTGAACCATAACAAAATCAACGCATTTCTGAAACGGTGGGTAATTGATAAAGAAAAGTTGGTCACTTACGACTATGTCAAGCGAATATGTTCGTGGTCGAATTACAATGAGCCGGCGCAAAGGATAGCCAAGCCAGGATTGACGGTGAGGAACGTTTGGCTGTGTGTTTAGCAGAACAGCTTCTACTACAGTGCTTATCAAAATGATAAGACACATATTTTTTTTTTTTATTTTCTAAGACATCTCACCTAGTAAAATAAAAACTACACTATTACATTTTAAAAAAGAATTACCAGAAGTTTTAAATCAGTTTATATAGTAATATTTTTTATATTTTTAATTTCTTTTAACAAATTAGCAAAAAATGGGGTTTGCAGCCGTATCAAAATGATAAGAGATCTTTTATCTTAACGCCTAAAATTAAACAATATCTTTTGGCAACTTTAAAAAAATTTAAATTAATAATTAATTGCATTTTCTTGGACTCTTCCAACATCAAAAATGCATTTTTTCATCGAATTTGAAAGGTTTTCTAATAAATCAGGCTCTAGGAGATTCCATTCTCTGCAAATTGCTCCTTTCAGTTCAGCAATGCTTCCATATACCGTATTATTTTTATACATACGCCTTATCAGTATCCCCCATACATTTTCAATTGGATTTAGACCCAAGGGGCATGCTGGCCAGTCCATTAAATCGATAAAACAGTCCTGTAAAAACGCCTTCACCTGACGACTCGTGTGGATTCTTGCGTTATCCTGCATGAAAATGTATAATTTTCCCTATTTCTCTAGAACTTAGATGTAGTCTTACCTATTCATCCTGGAGCTTGTAAACCGCAAAATTTAGCTTTTCAATCTTGTTAAAAGCTCCCCACACCATGACCGATCCTCCACCAAAGTTACACTTTGAAAAAAATAGCGGTTCTTTTCTCAGATCACGCCAGCAATGGCGATATCCATCCGGTCCATCCAAAATGAATTTTTCTATCAGAAAAAAATACTTTTATTTAACAAAACGATAACACACATGCAAGCTACCGATATAACATCTTTCTTACCGAGTCCCAGTTTGTTTGTAAGTTTCTGAGCGCGAATTGAATCCTGGCAGCTTTGTGCTGAGGAGTTAATGGGCTATCTTTTTAAGCACACCTCGGGCAATATGCTTAGACTGATTTAAAGTTCTCCAAACAGTCATGGCAGAGACATTCCTGCCGGAAATCGAAGCAAGTTGGGCACAGGATATAGTCGAATTGCACGTTTTGTTTACAATGCGCCGTTTTTCTCGCTCATTAAATATTGGATTTCGATCAATGCTTCATTTTGTACCGCAACTTTCGGGGTTTAAAAAAAAAAATTGGCAATAATCGTGCGGCTACGACCACTCTCACGGGAAATTTGGCAACCAGTCCAGCCAGATTTTAAAATGGCCAGGATGAAGCCTTTTTCTTTCTCCCGAAACAAATGGGCCTTACAAAAGCTCAATGAAAATCCGCTGTTTTATCGAAAAATTGTGTTCAGCGATGAGGCTCATTTCTTGCCGAACAGATACGTACACAACCAAATCTGTCGCATCTGTAGTGATGAAACGACAGTCTGGTGTGGTTTATGGGCTGGTGGCATCATCGGTCCATTTTTCTTCAAATACGACCGTGGAAGAAACGTTACCGTCAACGGCGAACGATATCGAGCCATGATACGCGATGTTTTTTTGTACCAATTGGCTGAGTTGAACTTGGTTGACATGTGGTTTCATCAGGAAGATGCAACATGCCACACTGCTCGTGAAACAATGAATATGTTGAGAGATGAATTTGGTGAACAGCTTATCCCTCGATTTGGCCATGTAATTATTTCTTGTGGGGTTATATCAAGTCGTTAGTCTATGTGGACAAGCCGAACACTATTGAAGTCTTACAGGATAACATAAAACGCGTTAATCGTGAAATACAGACTGAAATGCTCGAAAAAGTGACGAAAAATTGAACCTTCTGAATGGACATTTTGAGACGGAGCCGCGGACAACATTTACATGAAATTATCCTTAAAAATTAAATGGCAAAGACCAATTTATCGATTCCAACAAAAAATTTTAATATATGATGCAAACTTGAGTGTTTTATTCAAATTTAAAAAAAAAACTACGAGTAAAAAATCACCCTACGTTATTAAAATACATAGCAATTTTTTTTGTGTTGACTGCTGAAAGATTCAGAAAAGAAGAGACTCATTTGAAATTGCTAAAATTTCAAATTTGCTGATTTGGGTGAAGTTTGTCTTCTTATGTATACTCGTATGCAAAGCTAACTTCAAATCAGCAACAGCATGAGCAGCGACGCAGGCATGCATTGACTTCACCAATGACTTCACCTTTGTTCATTTCAAACAAAGCAACAACAGTAATAAGCATAGGCTGATGTTGTGAAGTGAATATATCAGGGTTTAAGATACTGGGAGTTAAAATACAATATAGTTTAGTGTACAGTGAGGAAAATTAGAATAGGTGCAGTGTTCAGATTTTGGGATATTTTTTCTTTATTTCTTTTTATATTATATAAGATTAATAATGTTCTTTAGAAGTTATGTAAGATGAAGTCAGTAATAATGTAACTGCTTAACGCAGTTGTCGTTATTTATTGAATTAATATGTATATCTCTTTTTATACCTTTTCATATTTTTAAGCGAATGAATTTCTAATTTAAATTTGTATAACGGAAATGAATTTATTGAACTTTATATATTTGGTAGCTATTACTTGTACATGTGTATAACAGTTAAATCATTTAACTAGTTGGCAACTATTCTAAATAGTAATTTCGAATTTAAACTGTCATATTTTCTAAAACAAAAAGACGATAGTCTTCGTGGTTGCCAACAACTTGGCCTTGTCCCCTTTTTCTCCTGAGTCATATTCACGACAACATCGTCAGTTAAGCCACTACTGAGAATATTCAATAAAACTATGTAAGTTTTTGAAATCGAATCGAAATTCTTTTATTTCTTTCACCCTCAAAAGTATATTTCCCGGCATCGAATGATGAATGATGATATAGCGCCATCATAAAAGGAAAAGCAAATACGTTCTTTAGTAACAATAATGTAATAAGTGATTATCACCTATTCTGTCTGTGGCGAATGATCTTGCAGGTTTCAAAAGAATATTTGAAAATCGCCTGCGTCGTTTTTTCCCCAATTTGAACGAGTGTTTCCATAAAAAATACGTAAGGACAACTCGTCGTCAAAGCAAACGGTGCATATTTGAAATGTTGTTTCATTGTTGTGCGAAGAAAAAAGGATTTCTTTTTCCTCTACCTTATACTACAGTCATAATATTAATGATTCTGTATAGTAACTGGTTCTTATTGACTTAACTTTTGGCTTTTTGTGTTATTTTCTCAGCCTTACTCTCACTACAAGAACAAAAAGATTGCCTGCCAAAGGTCCACTAATACTATGCCACAGTTATGTTGTTTCTTTAAACCACATGAAGAAAAGGAAACTTAAACATTTTGTCAGTCTATAAATTTGTGTTTACTATTAGCAATTATATGCCATAAAGTATGCTACATAATACCTCTTCATTCGTATTATACATAGCTAATGTACATTACTTTAAAAGTTAACCTTTTCAGTTAAATTTGGTATGGTTTCACATTTCTTTACAGTAGTTAATTAATACTTGCAAGATTTCTCCTAATACGCAATTTTACTGCATCACTAGGTTAAAATGATTTCATGATTTGTACGGAATTATTTCACCTTTGAATTTCGCCCTGAATATTTTGTGGCATCTTTACAGCGTAGATGATACATCTATAGCCAAAAATTTGTGTAATTAGTCATTCAATAGCCTTTAACTATGCTTCACTGTTTATGCAGTTTACATATGTCGTTTTAGAGTTTCTTAAAATCTCATTAAATTGTTGGGTTGTTGTCAATAATACATTTGCTTGTTGAATTATATTACAATGCGAATGTCAGCAAATTTTAGTAGATAAATTGTTTACCTTTAGATAGGATAGCACAGTACTAATGCGTGTGTTATTCATACGCCTTGAGGTTATGTTGCATTTTTTTTTCAATTATGAAATTACCTGGAAATATACAATAAATAAAATATTATTATGTTACTAAAATTAATAAATAAACAATTAAATTTTTGTATTCTGTAGCATTTTGTTTTCTCTTAATTATGAAATTATCTGGATAAGTTGTTGGTATTTAGTAAAATTAATTTAATCTTTTGTTGCCCCAATTCCAAAGCATTCAAGAACGTTTAGGCTCTCAAAGGTATGCTCCGCAATATTTATCTTTTTCAGATCACAAATTGGCGTTTGGTCGTATTTGCTTTTAATTAGCAAATTGGATATGAATAAGATTTAAAAACTGTTTATTTCATGAACTAACGTTATTGATGCCTTTGTTGTCTATGGCAGTTTAATTTCGCATGAGAAGTTAAACGATTATCCACTTAGCTAAGCAGCAAATCTCATTATCTCTTAACTTTCTGTCTTATCTCTTACGATGTTATTGAATTTAAGTAATTAACAAATTGGCATTTTCTTTTGTTGCCATAACATTTATGTGATCAAAAGTTATCAATCGACTTCTAATGCTACATTAATTTATCAAAAACAATGTGCCAAATTAATTACATCACAATAATCTTCTTATTATTTCATGAAATGAATTGTTGCGTGGCAACAACATTTATATTTTTGCCGACATTCTATGGAGAAGATTACCACGTGTTGTAAAAAAATGAAATTATCACAGATAACTGCGCTATTTGCTAGCAGTCAAGTGATGATTGCTTAATTGTAAATAAAATATCACTATCGTAATGATAAACTCTTATAGAGTTTTAAAGGCGATTGCTGTTGCCTCCTAATTGTAGGCAACAATTTATTTTTGGCTTTAAATATACCATAAATACACCATAGCAAACAGCAACAAATTTTTCTTGCAGACTTTTAGGCAATCTGGTTTGTTTAATATTGCTACTTTATCAACAACAATTTGACCGATACCACATCATATCATGTTATGTCATTTTATATCATATCAGAACAATGATAACCAGTTTTTTCGTGCCTAGAATTGAAGAAATGAATGTGGAGGGCATGTGGTTTCAACAAGACGGCGCCACATGTCATACAGCCAGAGAAACAATTCAATTGCTGCATCAGTCATTTAAATCTTGCGTTCTTGTTGGGACACCCTTTAGATCATTTGTAGGTCAGGAAAATCCCTGAATATTGTATTGTTGGGTTGTCTGCACTGATTTTATTTAAAGAAAATAAAAAATAAACATTTTTTTAATGAAATCTTTAAAATGTTAAAAAATTTTCTACATTAAAAAATAAGAAGTAATGCAAAATACGTTTATTTTTTTTTTAAAAAATAAAATCTCACAAAAAATCAAAATTTTGAATATACATCAGATGCAATTTCAAACACTATTGTTTGTATCTTCAAAATGACAAATTTGAATATTAAATTTGAACACTATTGAATCGTTATTGATCACGATTTAATGAGTAACATATAGTAAAAAAATGCTTAAAGTTTCATTCAAATTTTAGGTATTGAATAAAGAATACGCCTCGATTTGACATTCTAAAGGTGCAACTTAGAAAGCGTCATTTTGCTGTGTTAAAAATGTCAGTTTATTTTAAATTCACAATTTCCTCAATTTATGTCGCAGGCAATTGTAGTGATTATGCTCCCAAAAGTATGCACTGGTATGCATATAAAATTATAAATATTTCTAAAATTGCGCCTGCTCTATTTGTATGAACACTATAATGCGTAGAGACTTAATAAGACTGACGTTAATTGCATAAGGTTATTTTTATGGCTTGTAAATGTGCTATCACAATTTCTTTATTTACACTCCTAAAAGTATGTGTCATATAAACAGCATGACCCCCATTGAATGCCACACTTTTTAGTGCGCACAATTCTCATTTTGCCAGCGATATGACGTTTTCGTCTGACACATTTACTGTAAGTAACACTTTGACACTACAATTTAAACTACGAACAAGCAAAAAGAAAAAAAAAACAAACTAAAAACTTGAGTTTAACACAAGATTAAAAAACTTTGACTACCCAGTTTATATGGTTGTCGTTGTTGCTCTGCTCAAATTTCTTTCTCATTTTCTGTATTTTTATTTTCACTTTCATTCTTTTCCTATACGGATGCAACAAGAACGACAAAAACAAACAAATATGCATACATATGTACATACATACATTTGTATGTATGCATATATAAACATAAACCATATATTTACCATACATTTATTCGCTGCTCACTCCACCTCTTTGGTATTGGCCTCTAAAGCTTGAATCACCCATAAAGTACAACTGTGAGAACTAAACACTAAGTAAGGTCTTGGATTGTTGTTGCCATAGGTGGCCCAGAAAAAATAATGTGGAGGGTAAGAAGAAAAAAGGCTAAACTTTGTCACATTTTAACAAATAATAAAAAAAAACACACACACAAAAAGGACGACATTTTCCATAGCTTTGTTTTCTTTTCCACTCAGCATCATCAGTAGCAGTTGCACAGCCAACAACAGCAACAAACACAACAACAACGACAATAGTCATTCTCTAAGGTCAAGTATCATACACATGTACTGGGTATATCTGATGTATGGTACACAAGCAAGATACATGTATTACGAACGTATACGAGTATTTCAATGCTAAAAAGAAAGGAGAAACCCTAAAAGTAATTGTTAAAAAAACTCGTGACTATAAAGCAAATACGAGTTTTGAAGGCAAATAACACAAACTTCTAACAGAAATCCCTCACTACGGTTAGGCTTTTGCTTCAGTCTCATTGGCAAGAAAATGATTTTTAAGGTAGCCTACCTTGCAGGGGCAACGAAAAGTTTAGCATATGCAAGTGAAATGATAACAAATTTGTATCCAAAATATCTTTAGGGTTTGCAAATAAAATTTTAATGATTGAAAAGAGGCAAAAAAGAAAAAAAATTGAACAAAACGTTGCCTACGTTTAGGGCTTCACATGTCGCAATTGAAGAAACGTTTAAGTTTAGGGCAGTTTTTAGTGTAAACAATTAGGACTAATAATATTGTACAAGCCAACATTGCTATAAATACCACTTTTAGATGAAAAACAAAGCTCAACATAAATTGTAAAGCATACCTTTAGGCTTAATACAGATTAACACACATATGAATATACTTTTAAGTTAAACATTGATTTGTCTTCGTAAAAGTAGCTTAATGGATGGCAGTTTAAATCATATACTTTTTAAATATTAAATACCTCAAGACAAAGTATTTTTTGTGGTATCTTCTAACATCATGTACATAAAATATAAAAATGTAAAACATACTTTCAGCTGAAATACCACAAACATAACTCAAAATATAAATACGATTGAAAATTCTATTTTGTGGTTTTAAATATGTGCTAAAGAAAATGTAAAATGGTAAAGATTACAAATTCATACAATCTAACTTTCTTTATTTGACCCCAATTACAAATATGTTAGTTTTTGTCAGGTAGTTCAAGACTGTTTATTGTTTTTATATTTGTTTCTGCCCATTTTAGTTTGACAATTATTTAAAATTTAGTTCTTTTATCGACAAACCAGTAGAAGTTATAGTATGGGATATATTTCATAGAGTTTTCCTCCGCACTGAATGATCGCATTGGGCTTGAAATGCGTGCATACAAAAATTCATTTTTTTTTTTGTTATTGGGTTCACAATAAGAATACCCAATAACAGAAAAAATGAATTTTATATGCATTTCATTCATATATTTTCGACATGATCCATTTTTTGAGCTTTTATTCAAATTATGTTCACTCTAACGAAATCTAATTTCTTGCCGGGCTAAATGTTCATCCAAAATTTTTGTAGACTAATGGCGTTAACACCCAAAGTTATCTTAAGTTAAGTTAGTTTAGTTTGGCAGTCGGAATAGAAAGACTCACTTAGACTGTATAGTACGATGTGATACCACGGAAACTAGAGAAATGGATGTCCATAGTTTCCCTCGTTGAACCATCCTGAGCGCCTCAAGAAACTCTTAAGTCGGACAACATCTGTACCGTCTAGATCTCCTAGGTCCCTAAAGAAATAAGAACCCAGTGTTGCTCCCCGCCTGTTCACCAGGACGGAGCAATGGCAGAGAAGATGCTCTATGGACTCCTCTTCCTCTTCATCCCTACAGCTCCTGCATAAGTCGCTAGTCGCAACCTTCAGTCTCATTGCATTTCTTACAATCAGACAGTGTCCCGTCATAGCGGATACAAGCAGTCGAACGCGGGGTATTGATAGCGACAGCAGTGTGTGTGAACGCTTCAGATCTAGGCGAGGTCACATCTGTCTGGATTGATTACAGCCTCGAACAGACGACCACCTACCATTTGCTGCTAAATATGCTAGGAACTTGAAAGTGACTAGAGGCATACCAACGCACTGCAACTCGGCTGGAGTTCATAAGTTTGTCCCTAGTCTTGCCAGCTTGTCCGGTCTGTAGTTCCCTGGTATGTCCCTGTGGGTCGGCATCCACATAACAACAACATTGAATGTTGAAATACTGAGCTATCTCGTTAAGAGGTCCGTGGCATTTCAGGGCTAATGTTGAGTTCAGGAAGACAGAATTCAGGGATAAAGTTGCCTTACCCTTACAATATATCGCCCGATGATCCCGCATTACCAATTTTTGTAATAGTAATAGCATGACGGTTAGAACTCACCACCATTATGTATTACGATCTTGAGTTCGAGACTCGATACAACCATATGTTGAAACTCAATCAGAATATCGGGTACTGCATATTACAATACTCCACTCGACATTGCTTGGGAGACACATTTAAACCGTTTTCAAAGCTGTTTGTGGAAAAAGAATGAAGCAATTTTCGACGATTGCAATGCACTTTTACCTGTTTTCACCAATAATACAAGTAGCAACCCTCGTATAAGGTATCTTGAAACAATGCATTTGTTGTGGTTTTTACTACCTTTTAAAATACAAAAATGAATAACATACTTTCAGGTGAAATCTCACAAAAGAAATACAGTAAATGAAAAATATTAAAATGCAAATTGTGGTTTCAAATATGGAACAGTAGAGAAACAAAAGGGTGTAGATAAAATCTTGTGTCCTTTATATTCATTCTTTACAAAATTAGACATGCATACCAAACTAATGTTCATTACCACAAAACAATGGGTATACCAATATAGTCATTCCGTTTGTTATAACTAGAAATATTTATTGGAGACCTAATAATAAATATGTATATTTGTGATTGTCGTAAAAATCGTTGTCCATCCGTCCGTCTGATTGGGCGTGTTTATTGAAAATTACTAAAAAAAAGTAACCATTTTCATAGAAAAAAGAAGCTAATTTCTTATATAAACCATTTTTAATAAGATGACATTTGAAAAACGGAGAAACGGGGAAAGCCGATATAATTTGTATGAGAAGGATTAAAAAATCATTTCGTTTATTTTTTGATTGCTGTAACAAAATCTAAAAGAAATGCTATAATTACTTTGGTTCTGGCTGACATTTGATACACTCCAGAAAATGTGTTTTCAATGTTTTAATGACAATGTCAATGCCAATGAAGTCGTTTATATGAGTGCGTTATGTATGGTTCACATATGAGTTCTTCTGCAGATGTTAAAGTAATCCTTATAACATATATTTTTGGGGAACTGGCCACATGCTATTAGATTTCCAACATGAATTCAGACTTTCTTTAACACTACTTAAAGGATATTAAAAAGGAACTCCATTCTGCCAATTAAATGTGGTACCAATTGAGGCTAAAAACAATTCTGGATCTATCACGATGCTTTATGGATGCTCTCTTTTTACAGCGTATTTAGTTTAGGCACTCCACAATGTGAAATAAATCTTAAATAATAACGATTTTATGTTATAGAGCATTCGAGCTGGAATTGTGTAAACTTCTTCCTCTTAGGTGGCGACTGGAATAGACATCCTTATCTATTATAAGCCGCCCGCTCCAAGCTCTTCGATCTTCTGCGCTTCTCCTCCAATTCGTCACACCAAGCTGTGTAAACTAATTTGTCTAAGATTTTAATATAATATGTTGTGCCTGTTGTGCCGTCTGAAATCCTGCGAAAAAGGCCCTTCGCTAGCGCTAATGTGATTTTTGAAAGAAAAGTAATTAATGTTGCATATTTTAAGGATCATCGGGAATGGAAACTAAGTTGGCATAGGAAATTACTAAATAAAATTACAATTAGTTTTCCAAAATAAAAACTATTTCTTATTTATTGTGGGAAAACATACCTTATATAGACCGGCACAATATATTGTAATTTTACAATTTAAGACAATATTATGAAATGATAGGGGCAATTTTTGTAAATTTTGTAAGTTACGAAAATTTAAACATATCTAAATAATATAGCTCAGCGAAAATGTGACATTTTTACCGGCAACTAATCGCAAACAGTGTGATGGCATTTATGGGCCTATTGCGTATGCCTTTTGGGTATGCACTTTTTACCGAGATGCAGTAGCAATTCGCTATCTGACAAAACTTATATATTATTCTGAATGAGAACTCCAATTCTACAGAGAGAGAGACTGAGTTCATTAAATTTCGATGTCTCATGTTTTGCCCAACAATATTTTATGTACAAAATCTTCACACAAATACTTCATGCCTCCATCAAAGAGGTTTCGAAATGAGAGGCATCAAACATTGCATACTTCAAGGACAGTCAGTAATGAAAGCCAAGTTGTCATAGCAAATTTCTGAGATAAATAGAGTTCAATAAAAAATAAGGAAAAAAATGCACACGATAACAACCAAATAGATTATTACGATTTATTGTTTTATATTATACTCCTTGTTACAATTCAGCTCTGTTTTGGTTTCGATATTGTAAATTTACTCAAAATACGTTAGAAAACGAAAATATAGTTTTATGCAATTTTGTTTCTTAATCTGAATCTGAAGTGAAACTAAATGCAGTATCGTTTGTTGACAGAGCAAAAGGCCAAAAGGCCTGACTCCAAACTTAGGAAGAAGGCAAAAATATATATAAATATATATATTTTATTTTTTGAAATTACGATATTCAGTTCCCTGAAATTTTTACAAGTATTCAAAAGCGTTGTCTGGTTTTTTCTTTCTATTTGAAATTTTTCAAATGACGTGAAAAAAAACCTTTCATAAACTGAATCAGATTCTGTTTCAGCTATGTGAATGAAAATCAAAACGGTTTAAATATTTATTTTCAATGAACGAAACAGAGACAAAAATGAAATACAAGTTTGATTCAGTTGTTGGAATCAGAATAAACGTTCAGGCCAAAAGGCCTGACTCTAAACTTAGGAAGAAGGTAAAAATAAATCATATATTTTATTTTTTTGAATTAACGATACCAAGTTCTATGGAATTTTTACAGGTATTCAAAAGTGCTGTCTGTTTTCTTTTTCTATTTGAAAAATTTCAAATGACGTTGAAAAAAAAAAACGTTTCATAAACTGAATCAGATTCCGTTTCGGTTATATGAATGAAAATCAAAATTGTTTAAATATTTATATTGGATGAATGATACAGAAACAAAATTGAAATACAAGTTTGATTCACTTGTTGGAATCAGAACAAACGTTCTGTATATTTTTGGTTATTGTTCGAAAAATTAAAACAAATCAAAACTATTTTCGGATTTTATTTCTTTCAAGAGAAAATGTGAAGCTACAAATTCTTTTTTTAGTAAGACTTAACAAAGATGTGCAAATTTCGCATTGCAGCCAAACTGAAGTAGCTTGATAACATTTTAAGCAACTATTATAGTTTTTCTCTACCATACTGTTACTTTTTTACTACCAAAAGATGGGATTATGAAGCTAATTGTTGATTGATGAAAAGTTACAAATTTCCTCTTATGTAACGTTGTGGATTTTATTTGGCAGTAACTAAAACAAAGCAATTTAAAGAAAATTTAAGCAGGTATGCTCACTTTTTCTTACTCATATTACTTTATAACTTCAAGTGTTATTACACAATGGGATGATAGGGAAAGGATTCTGATTCTAATTCGGATCGCGAAACAAGATTTTGTGAATATGTGCGGTTTTTATTTGACCATCGTCAAGCCAAAGCAATTTCATTTATATTTAAAACAATTTCAGTCTGGACAACATTCCACTCCTCCACACAGCAAGAATATTAATTTACTTATGTTAGTTTCAATAGAAAATTTATTGACTTAAAAATAAGTTGTATAACGTAATATACTTTAAGATTAAAATCATTAGGTTAAAGTTATATGTACCAACTGTCAAACAATAGATTACTTAAGATTTATAACGCATACATGTTTAAATGTAATGAACAAATTCGTCCACGTATAAAAAAAGCCTATAAGTATGCTGTAGATTTCAAAACGCTATAAATTTTGAAGTTGTTGTCAATTTTAATTAATGCCCACGTATTGTATTCGTTTTGTTATTTAATTCGTTGAATTCTTTCTTAAATAAATTTTCAGCACTTATATGTTTGCGTTGATAACCTCCTATTAATGTCAATTGATTTCTGGGGAATTGTGAAAATTTACTGTATTATACAATTATCAAATGTATAGCTTTCATGTTATATACTCAAATATCATTATGTGTAAAACTGTAGCTATAGCTATAGCATAGTTCAAGGCAAAGTTTACAAAGAAATACTAATTGCCTAGTAATAAGAGTATATATCGTATGTAGAAAGCCTTTAAATTTCAGCTTATTAAAATTGAGTATGTGTTGATAATATTGCTGCTAAGATAACGTGCTTGTAAACATGTATTAAATTTATAATTGTGTAACCAAACTATGGAGTAGATTTCTCTGGATTTGGTTGTAAATTAAAGTCGGTAGAATATTGATATTAATTTCATAAATTCCCTGGAATTATTTGTAATAGTAATGACTGCAGACATGCTCGTGTACAAGTATATCAACATAACATACAATTTTAACATGATATATAAGTTATTAGACATGAAGTGAACTTATTTCAAACGTTTATTAGTTTCTTTCATAATGTATGCATTTAACGTGATAACAAAACCCCGACTTTCGCTTTTATTTTAACAATTTCTTTAACGTTTTCATACAACGAAATTTCCAGAAAGCGTAATTTTACTTTTTGGCGACGGCAATTGGTCAACAAGATCATGAGAATTGACGCCGTTAGCTTTTTTTTGGCCTACAATTGAAGATTATGAACTGGACGATATGTGGCTTTAGCAAGACGGTGCCACAAGCCACAAAACACGACCGATTTTGGCTTTATTGCGTGCAAATTTTTCAGAAAGCGTAATTTCATTTCTTGGCTACGTTAATTGGTTACCAAGATCATGCAATTTTACGCCGTTAGACTTTTTTTGTGGGGCTACGCTAAAGTCTGTATTTACGCTTAAAGTCCCTAACCTTAGAGCTTTGAAAAACCAACATTCGTCAAATTATCGCCGAGACATCGCCAGAAATGTGCAAAAAAGTGGTCGAAAACTACCTCTAAAGGATCCACTGTTGCAATCAATTCAGAGGCGGTTATTTAAATAAAATTGTATTTCATACATAATAGCAAAGTCCAAGCATTATAATGAACTAAAAGTTTCATCGAAGATCATAGCTTTAAGTGTGTTTTATTTAAGGGGTCCCGTTGGTCTAGAATTTTCAAAAAATCGATTTTTTTTGATATTTCGAAAGTATAGGCTTTTAAGAATATACTGTCAAATTTGTGGAAGGATATTTCCAGTATTTTCGTTTCTACAGCCGTTTTAGCAGGTAGAGTCAGATTCGTCACGCGGCGGCATCAATGGTCGCATTGTTCGTCGCACGGCAGCAGTTTCGGCCCTTTTCAAAAATGTGACGTTTTGTGTATATAAGATTATTTCTAGTAAATGTCAATCTTATTTTCAGTTATTGCATCATTGAATTCAATGTGATATTCTTGACATTGCAACAGCTATTGAAGTTCAAAGATTGTGATGGTACAGTGACAGTGACAAAACTTTAAACTCAATTATCTCAAAACTACTTTTTTCGGCCTGGTGTTGTCAAAAAAAAAAAATATGTTCAACCTAATCGTCTGAAATTTTAATATGTTGTTCACAACGTCAATGGCTATCGCCTGTACTATAATCACATTATTATTTCAATTATTTCGTATTTTTTTGATTAAAAAACAGAAAAAACCGATTTTTACGGTGTCAAATTCAAAACCGCGCCATTTTGTAATTAATTTTTTATTTTAGTACGGGACATAGCTAATATCATACTGATTAATATTTTTTTTTGGTTTTTGTGTTTCAGATAAATAGAAGAGCCAAAACGGACAACACCATCCAGGTCCAATTTTTTGGGAGGCTCAACTTCAGCGCCATTTTTTAAATTAATAAAATTAAAAAATTTTTTTTTTTCATTTTTGTATGTAAAAAAGGTTAAATAAAAAGTCGAAAAATTTAAATATCGTATTTCATTTTTTTACTGTAAAAAAATTCCTGAAAATACCTGAACTTTCGAGCTCTAAACCACCGGGACTCCCTAAGTTTACTTTTGTAATCGAAAAATGGATAACCCGTTATTATACGGGTATAATATCTGTGGTCACAACCCGTAACAGCCTAACTCAAGTTAATACACAATTGAGTTATTAGCACCATGGTATTCAGCGTATCTAAATTTATTTGCTCTAAATTTTTCATGTTTGTATTTCTTCTAGGAAGGCAATTAATCCTAAAAAACCTAATAGCTTAAGTTATTTTTCTAAATGACTGTTTTGGCATAACAGCCTAAGTCAATTTAGGATTACAACAAATATAAACATTATTTTTTCATCATTGCCTAAATCAACTTAAGTCGTTAATCCAAAAAAATAAAGAAACAATTTTATTTTCCTAACTTGAGTTAAGCTCTTATTCCGAATTACAATTTCGTTTTTTGATAAACATAAATTGAGTTAAGGTCTTTCTCCAAACTTAAAGTTTTTTATTTAATCTGGAATAATAGCCTAACTCAACTTGAACTTTTTGACTCTCTTTCGTTCAACAATTCATAAGAGCCTAAGTGTATTTTTCGATAATATCTTTTGACTGCGAGAATAAACAACTATTTTTTGTTAACAACTAAGTAAAGAAATTCGTTTCCTTGGAATCTGTAGCAAAGTTTTCCAAAAAACACCTTCTCCTGATTTTCAGTGAAGATTTAAAACTTTAAACTCCTGTACTGAAAATATTGAAAAACAGACTTAGGCTGTTATGGGTTGTGACCACAGATATATCATACTACAAAAAAAAAAAACGGTCTGATAGAAAGTATCTCTGTAATGTGTATTTAATGAACAGCCACATTTTAAACCCACTTTTAGGTCAACTAATGGCATTGCGGGGCAAAATATATTGCCTCCTATCATTTTACTAACGCAAATGTGGTTATCGTAGAGCTGAACGCAAATGGAAAGAAATCACTTTGCCGAAACAAATGTCAAACTATTTCAGCTGCCATATCATTAGTTTATCATCATCCACCATTCACTCATTTTTCAGAAAAGCATTAACATTTTCTAGCTTTGAAAAAATGTACCATAATCGTTCCATTTTCGTACACAATTCAATCTGAGGAGAATGATCTCTCTTCAATGCGAACAAATTGCGCAAATTATACACTGAAGTGAAGTTGGCCCCCTAATGTTAAAGCCGTTGCAAATTAGAATTGCAAGTGAAGAGTATAAAGAGCGAGCATAGCATACATTTGACTGATCAGAATTGGAAACCACGCTGGTGTAGTACATTTCATACTGTGCCAGTTTGAATGTCATAAGTTAGTTTCATTCATTTCATGGAAGAATAAAAAACTGTTCGTTTGGAAAAATATGTTACATAACTGATATGTGTGCTAAAGTTTAATTTACAAAAACCCTTAAAAAGTGACATACAAATAGCTGCAAGTCTGTGAAGTACAGGGTGGCGCAATAGAACGTGCATATTGCATCATCTTTTTTTTTGCGGTTTAGAAAAGGCGCGGGTGGGGGACGCCTACATCGTTGGGTTGGCGGACTCATGGAGTTTTAGTCGCTATGAATCACTTCGACGGGAAGCGTCGCGCATTTTGCGTGCGCGCATTTTACGAGAACTCTCGTTCATATATTGCCACTAGACGACTATATTGTGCTGAATATGGAATACGGCGAATTAGTGAAGCTCCGAGTGCTATTTAATTAAATATTTAATTAAAATATGGGTAAAGCGTTTTGAAGAGACGGGTTCAACATTTAAACCACAAGCAAATGGTCGCCCAAGAACATCTACGACCGAAGTTAATGTTGAGAGAGTTATGGAGTCAGCACGAGGAAATCCACAAATGTCGACTCGCAAGAGATCGTCTGTCTTACAATTATCGCGACGAAGTTTGCAACGAATTTTAACATTGGATCTTAAACTGCATCCATATAAGCTGCAATTAACATAAGAATTGAAAGAGTCTGACTTCATAGCAAGGCTCGCATTTGCTAATGAAATGCTTAATCGATTTTCCAATTTTGACAATATCCTTTTCTCTGGCGAGGCGCATTTCCTTATGAATGGGTTCGTAAACCGTCAAAATTGTCGTTACTGGAACAGTGAAAATCAAACACCAAAATCAAACACCAGAAACCATTGCATAGTCCTAAAGCGACAGTATGGGCAGCAATCTCGGGCAGAGGAATAATTGGTCCTTTTTCCTTCGAAAATGCGCGGGGCCAAAACGTCACGGTTAATACGGAACGCTATATTGAGAACATCTCAACGGACGGATTTTTGGCTCCAGAAATTGAAAGTTCAAGAATAGTGAATTCCAGAACTCGGTTCCAACAAGATGGAGCTACCTGTCACACATCAAATGACTCCATGGCGGTGGTGAAGCAGATGTTCCCTGGCAGACTGATTTCGAAAAGAGGTGATATCCCATGGCCCCCACGTAGTCCAGACTTGACGCCTCTTGACTTTGTTTTGTGGGGATACCTCAAACACAAAGTCTACAGTAATAATCCAAGAAACATCGTTCAGCTCAAGGAGAATATCCGTGGTGAAATGGCAGCCATTACACCAGTATTACTGAAGAAAGTTTTCAATAATTTTCGTTTGCGGTTAGAGGAGTGCCGTCGTAGAGAGGATCACCATTTAGATGATGTTATTTTTAAAAAATAAATTCCATTTATTACTCTACAATGCCTTGGATTTATTTCAACCATACCTTTTGTATTTATTTTTTAATCTATTTTTTAAATATGCACGTTCTATTGCGCCAGCTTGTATATTAGATTTTAGACCTTCTGAGAAATGCTGATTGCCAAAAGTAATCTTCAAAACAAAATGGATTGAATTTTAGTCTGATATGAAAGATTTAAGAAAGTAGTATATCGGTATAATTACTTTTCATGGAAAACTGGACATAGAAATGCCATGTTTTGCTTTCTTTTGGGAGAATTCACAAACTTTACACCTTTGTTTTATCTGATATATATTTTTTTGTACTACAACATATTACACGAGTACAATACCGTTTAATCCATTTTTCGATTTCAAAATTTAAGTTAAATAAAAAACACGTAAAGCTATGATTTCGATGAAACTTTTATTTTATTATAGTGCTTGAACAATACCAATATGTACGAAATACAATGTCGTTTAAATGACCGCCTCTGGATTGGTTGCAGTAGCGGGTTTAAAGTACGAAATTATGTCCACCTTAAACTAAGCAAACATATTACATGCCACTCCGATTTCCTTTATAACATTTTACTGACAATAACTTTCCTTTTCCTGTGATTCCTGATACGAGTAGTTAGACAACAAATTTTCACAAAATCCTGGAAAACATTGCATACTTTGAAGCTGACCACAAATAAAAACCACAATGCTGAAAATGTCAAACTGTTTCAGATGGCATATCATTAGATTATGTCATTTCATCTTTTTTCCAAAACAGCATTATTTGCTAGTTTTGAAAAATACGCCATAACCATTGCACATTTGGAGTTCAATCTGAGAAAAACACCATCCAATGAAAAAAGCACATTGCCTTCTCCCTAATGTTAAAGCCGTTGCCAATTAGAATTTCAAGTGAAATGCATAGGGTATAGCTTCTGGCTGATCAGAATTGGAAACCACACTGGAGTAGCACAATTTCATGCTGTGTCAGTTTGTATGTCAAAAGTTCATTTCATTGTAATCATAGGAAAATTAAACAGAAAATTGTTAAATTTGTGGTGATTTGGAAAGAGATATGTGTTTTTATGTTAAATTTAAGAATAAACCGAAAACTATAATTTAAATAGTTATTACAGCTCTAAATTACATAAACAATTAGAGCTGATTTATAACTTTTAAATATCCTTGAAACAGAATCATGAATAAATGCAAATCGGGAATAATAATAACATTTAAATTGAGTGTTTCAAGAATTGTATACTATCATGCATAGCATAGCTCTTTTACAAGAAAAATAATTCTTTAAAATGTTAAATACTTTTCATTTTGAAAAATATACTATAGTAAATTGTTTTTGTTTTGAAATTAAGACAGTTTTTTAATATAAATACGACAGCAGTGCCAAAACTAGCCGACCCTACGTATAGATGATGCCAGTAATATCAAAAAAGATATTTTGGTGAAAATTGTCAATCTTATAAAACATATGTCTTAAGAGTCAAGACGTCACGTTGTTTAGTATTTTTATTTGGGCCTTCAAAACTAAACGACTTCAGTGAATTTGTAAACATGGAAAAAGATTGATCACCGTTATGTAATTCAATATTTCCATTTGAAAAGTCTCAGTCCAACCAATATTAAAGCCAAGCTAGATTCTACTCTAGGGGAGTCTGCTCCTTCGTTTAGCACTGTAAAGTATTGATTAGCAGAGTTTAAACAAGGCCGTACGAGCTGTCAAGACGTACAAAGTTACCAGTTACTCAAACATTGTTGGCAACACTATAAATATGGCAACCCACTGTATAGTTTGAATATCTTAGAACCTGAACATGTATTTAGCTGGACTCCAGTTATATCTCTGTGAATTTTTATTCAAATCTTATTAGCCATGGAAAATTTCCAAAATTACTTCCACTTGTTTTCGGAATTATTCTTCAGTGCGTCATTGATCAGCCGCCAATAGATAAATATAAATATTGTATAATTCCGTTTCGAATTGTTGTATATGTGGTAACGGACTGTACAGGGTTGCCCATATTCGACGGACCCTTCTGGCAACGCCATAACTTTTGACAGAGATGTCAGATCGCTTAATGACATACCGCGTTTGAAGCGTCAGTCCAAGCAGATTTTTACCATGGAACAATACACGCCACGCGAGCGCTCTGAAATAGTTGAAATTTACATTCAACAGAAGAAGTCAATTGTGAAAACTCAACGTGCTTTTAAAATATTAAAAAATGTGAGAAGTGTGCCTTCTAAGAACACCATTAATTTTCGACTGGTGAGGCTCTTTCTAATCCGAAGAGGCCAAATAAAAGTCAATCAAGGCGATCGGCCGAGAATATCGCTGCCGTACGAGCCAGTGTTGAGAGGTCCCCAAGAACATCCCAAAAACGCCGTTCTCAGCAGTTGGACATGGCTCGGTCCACTTTACAACGGATTATTCGCGTTGATTTGCATTTGTTCCCGTACAAAATTCAATTGACGCAAAGATTGTTGCCTGCGGACAAGCCTCGTCGATTGGAATGGGCCCAACGAGTCATCGAAATGGCCGATGATGACGAGCAATTTTGGAACAAAATTATCATGTCCGATGAAGCCCATTTCACATTGAATGGGACCGTAAATAAGCAAAATTGCCGTATTTACGCCACTGAAAATCCTCAGGAGATTCAAGAATTGCCTCTTCATGACGAAAAAGTCACAGTTTGGTGCGGCGTTAGTGCGAAAACGGTCATTGGGCCGTTTTTCTTCCAAAACGAAAATGGCCATGCTGTTACCATCAACCAGGAGCGTTATCGCGACATGATGACCAATTTTGTGATGCCAATTATTCGTCGAAAGCGTATGAGGCAGTTCTGGTTTCAACAAGACGGCGCTCCACCGCACACAAGTCGCATAACAATCGATTTTCTGAAGAATTTGTTTCCGGGCCGTTTGATGTCGAAAAGTGGTGATTTGGACTGGCCACCGCGTTCGCCCGATTTGACGCCCGCTGACTTCTTCTTGTGGGGACATTTGAAGTCAAAGGTTTACGTTAACAAGCCAAGGACCGTAGAAGAGCTCAAGGACAACATTCGTGAAGAAATAGCCGCTATTCCGGCCGAAATGTTGGCGAAAACGATGGAAAATGCTGCAAAAGGGGCACAATACGCCATCTACGCCAGAGGCGGCCATTTGAGAGATATCATATTCAAAAATTGATGTAAACAAATCTACTTGGAACAAATTAAATGAATAAGATTGCCAACCGCCAAATTTTTATTTTTTTCTTTGATTTTTTTTTAAAAAACATGGGTCCGTCGAATATGGGCAACCCTGTATTTGTTCAAAGCTTGCGGAATTATAAGGCGATGCTCGTGAACCAAAATAAAAGACAAATATTTTACTATAATGTTAATATTTGTAATCCAATTTTATTCCAGTTCAAGAGTTC
>JAHXMU010000267.1:342999-353355 GCA_019455685.1 Philornis downsi
AATTTGGGCTTAGTACGGACAGAATTTTTCTGTTAAACCCATTTTCCTAAATTTGCTTAAGAAAAAAAGGGAAAAAAACGACTCCCAGCTTTTCCAGTTTCTTTGTTTAATTGCGCTTTCAACAGATATGATAATGGATGGACAGACTGCTATGACTGACGGGCGGACAGGTCCGAAACTCAATCAAAATTGTGTGAGAGGAATTAGCGCATATAAAATTTGCTGCACGACGCGATGAATAGATAAACAATTGTATTCTAGCCGCAATCTAGGTAATCAGTAAGGTAGGTCAGTAATTAAGGTGTCCCACATGAACGTTTCTTACTTACTACGTTGTGCGGTATATAAGTGAAAATTGGGAATTTACGGGAATGTAAAAGAATTCAACTTCCTTTTTATGTTATGACACACCCTTCGTAATCAAACATTACTTTTTGCGCTGCATTCGCCTGATATGTATGCAGCAGATTTGCTCAATTTATGTTTGCAATATATAAGTACCTAATGTTCGCATTGGATTACTTCCAAGTCAATAACCAAATTATTGGAATGCCACTCGTTTGCTTTTTTTTTTGGCATGCCTTGAATACTCACATGAGCGCAGGAATTCGCTCATACAGTGTTTCAATATATTTTTGATGATGATAATGTTGGCGCCAAAAGGTATGCATTGCCAAAGGCATATTATTATAATAACACTAACCGTTTTCCTGCCATATTCGTACGTGCCTTTTGCCACTAAATTCGTATTATATATGCAACGTGTTAAAAATATATACGTACATATATTTTAAAAGATGATCCCCAACCACTACATATGTTATCCAGCAAGGATATATGGGGGGCTTTGTTATTAAGAGTCAGAAAAGACGATACTTTTTTTTTTTGGCAGACGTTCTAATTATCTGTTGTTATGCTTATCTGCTGCATTAAATAAACACAAATTAAGCTTAATAGTATTTCAGTGTGAAAATATTACATAAATGTTGACACTCGCTTTATTATTATCCAAAGCACCCGCAGCAAGATTCGTCGAAAGGACTTTTTGCAATGCCCGTAGTCCCTTGGCCGTAGCATAGCATAGGCATAAGCATTCATATGTGTGTGGGTGGACATATTCCTTGCTGTGTTTTTCTTCATATACATTTTCAGAACAGCCATTGTAATCATTGGTTGAGAGCAGAAAATTGCATAAATTACTCTATCGTTTTTTCTAGGTCTTAAATTACGTTACACAATGCGGTGTAGGTGCGATGGTTTATCAGTCTCTTTTCTTTGAATCGTTAAAAGGTTAATAATTTGCATAAAGTTTTTATGTAAAGGCCAAATTAATGGTAAATTTGCAATGATAACGATAGTTATATAGAGCCATTCACATAGAGCCATTGAAAGTGCTTTTTGATATTCAAGTAAGGTAAATGTTATAGAATTTGTACTCGTATGTGATTAATTTAAGTGGGTTATAAATAAGAAGCGAAGAATCCCTTTGACATTTCTGCTGTCGAAAATATATTGATGTGTAATTCTTTTGTGAAAAGAACAAGAATTCCTTTGCATTACTTTCTTTTACCTTTACATTTCCTTGTAAAATTAATTTCTTGTAATATTTCGTTGCATAATTATGGGGGAACTTTTTGCACAATGCCACAGAAAAATATGAATGTAAAATTTGTTATTAATGAGAAATGCATAAGTTGCTTTGTGTTGGCAATGATTCTTACAAAAGTAATGTATATTTACTTTTACTTTCGGCGAAGGTTATATTGGCAGGTAAAAATAAAAGTTTGAGGTAGTTTTCCAATGCCATTACTCCTACATTAAATTGTTTGTTTTATGTTAAAATAATACTCCTAGAAATATGCTTTTTTTAACATCTGCACAAGCAAACTAAGGCCGCAGAATAAAAACAAGGAACACGATCCACACAGAGCCACTAAATATCTTAAGCGGCCTGTTGAAAGAAATGTTGCAATTAAAAATGTCTATGAAGTTTGATGCCGTTCCGATGAGTGAAAGTCTACGAAATTTGCTGAGTTTTTGGTGAATACGTTTAAACCTAATTGCAGCAACATAAGTGATAGTGATATTATAGATTTTTTGGATGTTGCGTGCCAAGTGGAACGACCAATTCGACACTTTACCCCTAGTGAAAATAAATTTGAAATTCTGTTATGACGAAACTGAATGAAGATTATTTATTGATGGTTCTAAGTACAGTTTAAACGCTCTTCTATTGCATAATGGGAATGAAAAACTATCCATATCAATTGGATGGAAGAGTTCAGGAGAGCCAAGATCAAACAAAGCACGCCAAGTTCGACCAAATGTCAGGGATTTGCTCACTGTTTTCTTCGATTACTATGGCGTAGTGCATCAGGAGTTCTTACCACAAGGTCGTACGGTAAATAATGAGTATTACCTTAAAGTTTTGCGCCGTTTGCGTAAAGTAATACGAAAAAATGCACGGAATTGTTGAAAAAAATTCATGGCTTTTGTATCATAATGATGCACTTGCTCATTCATTTTTGCTTGTGAGAGATTATTTGGTCAAAAACAACACCGTTAGCATGCCTCAGCCACCGTATTCGCTAGATTTAGCCCCCAGCCACCTTTTCCTGTTCCCAAGATTGAAGAGATGCATGAAAGGACGGCGTTTTGCGACGATTGAGGAGATAAAAATCGAATTGCCGAACACGCAAAACACTTGCCTTATTTATGCCCCGCACAAACAAACAACATAAAAAACAAAAAAAATAATAGTCGAAAGTCGAAAGTACGTAGCCCGCGAAATTTGAAAATTAAACTTTTTATTTGAACATTATTTGAAGTTCGTATATATGAACACTTCTTCAATTCATACATAGTTCCGTTCAGTCTATTGCTAACTCCACATTTATATAATTAATATAATCCTCTCACGTCAATTAATGGTTACAAAAACACAAAGTGCCCTTTACATCAAAATTATTTTGTATTTTCAAACTTTTGAATGTCTCTACTTCACGACTGCCAAATATGAACTGTCAAGACTAATGTTTACCAAAATTGCGGCAAAATAAAGTAGTATACCTTCCCGACGGACACCCTGTAGTTTCTTAAAATCTACTAAAAATCATATCTAACATGGTCCACTTCAATTCTTAGTAGAGGAACTAACGAGATATACCTTTAAAAGCCTATTTTAAAATCTTATTTTTTGTTTTTTGTCAACATTCTCCTCGCCAGATTTTAGCATGCAAGATAGCTTTTCCATTTCCTTCCTTAAATGGTGCGACAAGAGCTTTTGTGCATATTTTTATAAGGTTATTTTTCTTCAGATCTTTCTATAGCAGTAAGAAGATAAATTCCTTCTCAACAATATCATGCTATGTTATTTGGAATGACATAAATGATGCCCTCTCTCATCAAAAGCGAACGGACATAAATCTCAGTTTTCAGTTGAGACGTCTGTAGACAAGAAGACGTATGTTACGTATGGAATCATCATCTTTTATATATGATCTCAATGAATGTATGATTTTTTAAAGCCATATTCCGTTCCTACTGTTTCGAAGTACGTTCTGCCTACGAATTTCATGCAGTAACGATTTTAACCTTCAAATGCACAGAATATTCACCCAAAACGCCCGTAGATATGCTACAGTTTACAAGCAGCAAATAAACTAAAACCTACATTTAAGGTTACTTATGAGGCAGCCAGCAAATCAGACTATCCGAGAAGATTGTTTCAACGAAATTCGATTTACTCTAACCTAACTAACACAAGCTCAATTACGCAAACACTAATATTGCACACCGTCTGCTACGCTCTGTTCATAGCTCTCATACTTGGCATCGTGTGGCGAATGGCACAAGAATCAGCCCAGAATCAAGAAAGAGAAGTAACGTCAGTAACTGTTAAATTTTACATACGTATGTAGTGATATGTGGTGCAAGTGTTGGCAATAGTAGTTGAGTTAAAAAAGAAAAATAAATCGAAAAAATGATGATTTTTTTTCTTGCAGCATACTCTTTGGCGCTTAGCTATCACACAATCAAATAGTATGGCATAAGAAGATGTGGGTGGCATTTTACTTATGATTTTGGGGGAAAGGTTCTCGTTGAAGAATGTTATGTCAGAGACCCGCATATTTGCATAAATTCAAGCTACGTTTCAAGATTTTTCCCTTTTGTTTGTATCACAGATTTATCTGTACAAGGCTATTCATTGAAAAGGAGGCGATAGCTGTAATCGGCAAAAGGAAAATTCTTTCATATGCAAATAAACCTAATAAAGGAGAAAAGTAGGTATGGATGTATGTTGTAAATGAAGAAAAAAAAAAACTAACTCAATGAATGTCAGAGACAACCTTGTTGAGACCATTAGGGAGTGACAAAAAAAAAGTATGAGTCAGAGTAAATGTTTACAACAAATTTGTTAGAAATTTGCTTTATTTGCCTTTGCATTTAACGTGTTCTGCTTGTGATGATCTGTTTGCCCGAAAAAGAAAAAAAAAATGGAGAACGGAAACAACATGGGAAGTACGCAAATCTGCTTTGAATTGCCAAATAAATGTTATCTAATTGATAACACTTGTTCACAACACATATCAAATACAGAGCAAACATTACATTGAACATTACATTACATAAAACTGTATTCTATAAGATATAGAAAATCGAATTCCCTTACATCTCACGAAGACTAAGAGAGCTATTACAGTGGTCAAACGATGGTTATGTTTACAGTGTGATCCTTAATAAGGTATCTGACATGACAGACACCATAGACTACACTCTGGCTGAACCCCTGTTCGATAAGAATTACCATACACTTATACCAGATAGAGATACGTTGAGATACAAGACCGTATGTCGACTTCTACACTGACGGCTCAAAATTAAATGATCAGGTAGGTTTCGGATTCTACTCCAAAGGCCTAGGACTAAGTATAGCAACAAGGCTACCTGATCACTGTAGTGTTTATCAGTCCGAAATTTTGGCCATTAAGGAAGCGGCGTAATGGCTGAGATATAACATCCTCACGAAGGTGGTGATTGACATATTCTCTGACAGTCAAGCTGCCATTAGATCCCTGGATTCTGTCTTCCTGACTCAGCATCAGCACTGAATTGCCGCAAATTTCTTAACGAGATGGCTCAGCATTTCAACTTTTAACTTATATGGGTGCCGGGCCACAGGGGCATACCAGGGAACTGCAGAGCGGACGAAATTGCAAGACTGGGGACAACCTTACAGACTCCAGGCGAGTTGGTGTCCATGGACATATCTCTGGTCATTTGCAAGCAATTTATCCGGTGATACATGAAGACAAAACTGTAAAATGGTTGATGATAGTCTTTACTTCAGTTCTGCCAGGCAAGTTGTCAACTGTCATCAAGTTGAAATTTAGGAACTAAGCGACCCATGTACTAATAAAAACCTCTCTCAGTATATAAGTTACTATGGGCTCAACAATCGGTTTTCTAACAAACTCTCTTTCGATGAATAAAAATCCAAATGTTCTTGACATTTAGCCCTATCTTGATGTACTGCGCAGAATCCTGGGTTATGATACAAGAAGATGAATCAATTCTTGAGAGTCTTCGGATGGAAAATACTGCGTAATATCTAATAATCAGAGTCGTCATAAGATCAGCAAAAAAAAAAACAGCCATTACGCTGGCAGGATCATTTTGAGCGGATGGACAAAAGCTCTCCTGTAGGAAAAGTCTTCGATATGGACTCAATGGCAGACGAAGAAGAAGGCCACCAAAGGGTGTATAATAAATAAAAATGTTTATTCCAGTCGCCAAGTAAGTAAAAAAGAGGCTTTAGACAGGACAATAGCTTTTCGTGTGGTCTTTTCAACACAGTGTGGGAGAGGGTTATGGTTAAAGCTACTACTGCTACTAATAACATTTTTAAGAAAAAACATATACTACTTCAATAAACTGATGAGATGCTACTACAACCTTATCAATCATTGAGAAAGGAATCAGCGGAATTCAGTCTTGTGGTAAACGAGAATAATAAGAAGTTATTTGTTTCGACATACAAAGGTCTATTCGTTTGGGACACTGCATAAGCATTGCCAAATGTATCTTTGGAAAGGTAGGAAGTTCTCAACTACGAATTTGATGAGCAACGCTGAAGAAAGTGGCCAACACTCCGTCGGAATGGTTAAGCTTTCAAAACACTGTTAAAACTTGATGTAACGTAATGGAGACAGCCGAAATGCTTGGAATTATTTTCTACGAGCGGTACATAAAAGATAAACATGATATTTCAATTATAGGAGAACTTAGGCCCAGACAGCTTAAGAATTTAAGAATTTTAAGAATTTGGAACTTAACGGATATTCATTTCTATTCTAATCGCCATTTATGAAAGGAAGTTAAATCCCGGCAGCAATTTAAGCAAATTTGATTTTGTATTAAACATGGACCAACTCATTACACAAAATATTGCCTAAACGGAGGTTGAGTATATGGTATTCGTTTTTCCCCTATTTTTAATAATTTCTTTACCTGGTTTATAAAACCAGGGAAACACTGCGAGATAGAGCATATTTAGCAGCAAATGGTAGTTAGGAGTCTGTCCGGGGCTCCGATCAATCCAGACATATGCGGCCTCGCCTAGATCTGAAGCGTTTACACACACACTGCTGTCGCTATTAAGACCAAACTAATTACTTGTATCCGTCATGACGGGACACCGTCTGATTGGAAGACATGCAGTGAGATTGAAGGTTGCGACTATTAAAATCTGCAGGAGCCGTAGAGATAAAAAGGACGAGGAGTCCATACAACATCTTCTCTGCAATTGCCCCAGGGAACAGACGGGGATCAACACTTGGCTCTTATTTCTTTAGGGACCTAAGAGATCTGGACGATATAAATATTGTCCGACTTAAGAGCTTCTTGAAGCGCTCAGGTTGGTTAAACAGGGGGAACTAGAAACATTCTTATCTCTAGTTCCCGTGGTATCACAATGGACTATATAGTCTAAGTGAGTCTGTTTATTTAGACTGCCACACTGACCTAACCTTACCTAAGAAGTAAGATTCCCTCTCACATCTCCCTATCTGACTAGCTTGCTGATCACGCCCGTATGGTTCGATGTAACTATACAAATTCTTATTCCCTTCTAAATTCTAATTCCCTTCTTCTCTATCGTAGGTTTCCCTTTCATAAACCCTGAAAGCCTTTTAATTCCTTTAAAAAAAATCTTCTCTACTCTTTTATCTTTATTAAAGCTTTCTTACTCCCTTCTAACAGATCCAGCAGGTAACTTGGCTCGCTTCTTTAAGGAGACTGCCAGCGAGTTTTCTTTTCAGGAAACAAAATGAATTTCGTCTAATTGCTTCGATTTATTTTTCACAAAAAAGGAAAAAGCATATGTCCAAGCCTTTAAACCTTTCCAAAAGATTTGACAATCATCAGCATATGTTTTAAGGGCCTTCTTTTAAGGAACAACATGAGTTGAAATGAGTTGTATACCCGCCTTCAGTTCTCAAAGAAGACATACCTTCTAGCTCTCTTCTAAAACATCCGGCACTGCCTTCTTCTTTTCTAAAAGAAGGTTTACAGCCAGCCTTCTTAATTTCTCTAAAACATCCGATGTGCATTTTTTTTTTTGTGAAGTTTTTTTTTACCAAATGCTAAAAAAGTCTTTCAAAACCGTGATATTCCAAATTGTACCAATAAAGTTATTGAAAATTGATATTGATCTAAATACAAAACATGTATTCTACATTTTTTCAATATACTTTTTACGTCTTCTTTTAAGACGTCTTTTGAAAACGAATTATGAGTCTTTCATTCTCAGACATCGTGCCATTCCAGGCATGCTATAAAGTGTTCTACGTAAAGTGAGTGTGGAAGGTTTTGCCCTGCAATGTTATCTTATCTTATTTTGACAGGAAGATGGCAATTTTTGTTGGGCCTACTAACTGTTTATACAGGCCTGTTAGTGGGCCTTCTAAGTCACAGATTTGTCCGCTGGGTTTTTACAAATGATATTCCTACTTAGGAGTTTTCTTATATTTATGTTGTCATATACGTTGTTGAATACTTTGAGGCGTTATCGCCTTTTTTGTATGAAATCGATTTCATTCATACTTTGAATAATAAATCTTACTCTTTCAACAGCCTTTATAGTGCGTTATTTACCGCCTTCTTGACCGTAAACATTCGAAATTTCGTAAAAAAGTAGAGCACATTTTTAGTGCTGATGCAACCATAAATTTATATAGCATATTTTATGGCGTCGTTGATGTTGTTGGTGTTTTTTTTATTATTTCAATGTTGCTGTCAAAAGATCATAAATTTTCAAAATTGAACAAATTCTCTTTAATTGTTATATTCAAATTGGGAAATTCATATTTCACAAGCCATATAAACATACAATGTCGCGTACATTTATGTAAGAACTACAGAGAGAGAGAGAGAGAGAGAGCAAAAGAGGGAGTGATTTTACTTTTCTTCTCTCTTTCGTAAACTCATAAATATTAATTCTTCGTGCTGCTTTTTTAGTCGGTTGCATCAGGTCAGACACAAATGATTTCTCAACAGAAGAGGAGATGTTCAGTAAAATATTTTTATACATAGTGGGTTGAGTCATTGAGTTATCCTTTCACAAATTTGTACCGACCCTTGCCTGGTCCTGATGCTGCTGCTGTAGCAGCAAAAAAACTAACTGCCATTATTAACAGTCATAAAAAGTATAAACCGGTATTTACACAAGTGACCAGAGTCGAAAAGACAACGAGTTTCGGCTATATAATAACAATTCAACAAACAACAAAACTACGTAGCGAACATTTACGAGAAACATGGCGAAATTGTGTCGCCACAAAACAGTGACTTTCGATACGATTCACTTTCACTGTTTTGTGTGAGCGTTCGCCAGTCCGCTCCCTCACTCTCCATAAAAATTGCAAAAAAGTATAAATTGTGTGAATTTTTTATGCACAATACCCGGTGTAGTTGTTTTGACATATAAAACTGTTAACACACTTTTAGGCGGCCGGGCAAAACTTGTTCACCGCCCCCTACAGCACTTACTGATTGAGGGTAATGCCATAAAAAAGAGCTCAAGATCGTTCGCCATCAATGGTTATGCAAGCAAATTTTTTTTTTTTAACTTAAATACATATCAAATTAAATGTTTGTGTTCTTTGCTGTTGTTGTCGAGTTTGAAGCAGCAATATAAATTTCATCAAATGATGTGTAACAAGAACTGCAAGCCAGCAAGTTATTTTGTCCATTCTAAGAGTATGCAATACTTTCGGTTCATTGTTATTACTCCCCCTAAAGTATACATTTGTTGTGAGCCATTGCAATACCAACCATTCCGACCAATAACCAAATGGTAAAATTTGCTGAATTTTTAATTTGAATTTTTTCTCGTGAACAATTGTTGAGAAATTTATTATTATTTACTTATTCAAGAGATGCCTGAAAGTATACTTTGGGGCTGTGTATGGTGTATTGGTATGTTATTGGGCATGCAAACTGTGTGGGCTATTTGCAATATCGTGTGTCCGGTAACAGAAAGATAGTTATCCAGAGAGAGAGCAATTGTGAGCCATTGGATGGTGGTAGGTCATGGGTTTAACCTAAAAGGAAGTGAGGAAATTTTTACTTATTACAGACTTTAAGTTGAAATTCTGCAAATATTATTTATCATATTCTTTAGATTGTTGTTTTTGATGAATTTGAAAAGGTAAAGGTTTGACAAAACTTGTTGTACCATGTTGAAATTGTCAAAAATTATCTAAAAAAAATTCTCTGTCGTATTTAAAAGGGTCCTGATGGTATATTTTCCTGCATCTCAATTATTAAATTTGCATGTTTAAAATAACAACCACATTGAAATTTCATAGAAATGAACAAGTTTATAGCTTTGCACTATATTTTGGATGAAATCGAATGTTAGGTGGTTTTTAATGTATAAAAACAGAGTTTTTTTTCAAAGTTTCGTTTCGTTTTTTATTTTAAAGATTATGCTATAACGATAAAACCATGCTTGATCGGGTATTGAAAGAGATTTTTTTATTTAACAAATGTGTCAAGTTCAACTCCAACAGGATGGTGCATCTTGCCACATATCCAGGCCTGTTGTGAAAGAATTGCAGTGAAAATCCTACAAAAAACTGAGAAATTATGCGATACGTGATCCTTCAAAGTCTTCGATGTAACCTTCCACCGAGCATGGAGCTCATTTAAATTCAATTATTTTTAAAAGTCTTTAAAGATTCTTAATAAAAATCTACGAACAAATACAATAAACAAAGAAAGAAAAAATAATTCATATATAAAAAGTATTTGAGTTCCAATTGTAGGAATATTCATTGACCATTAGCATAGTGG
>JAHXMU010000267.1:361923-445995 GCA_019455685.1 Philornis downsi
TTTAACTAGATTACCATTTTAGCGATTTTTTATTTTAGCGTTTTTTTAGCATCACCAACTAGAAGCCTCCAATATAAATCAAAATTTGTGTTGTTTTCATGATTGGGCGCTCCGAATTATAGGCGTTTTTAAAATTTGAAGACTTTTTTATTTTCACAATTTTCTAAAAAAAAAAAATGTTAACGTACGCAAAACACTTCTCTTAGTTATGCTTCTCACAAACAAATTAAACATGGTATATGGATAAAACCGTCAACATATCTTCGAGACGAGTGTACCAACATAAAAAATTAATAATCGAAAGTCGAATGTACGAGTATGTAGCCCGTGAAATTTGAAAATTCCTATTATTTTTTAAACACACCTCGTATAAAGAGCAGCACCAACTAGCAGCCTCCTATATAGTTCGAAATTTGTGTTGTTTTCATGGTTGGACACTTCCAATTATAGGCATTTTTAAAATTTGGAGACTTTTTTATTTTGACAGTTTTTTGAAGAAATTTTGACGCAGTGTGAATGTTAAAATTTTGTCAAAACGCTTTCTCACGGCGTTGTGTATGGGTTACTAATTCTGCAATTGTGGCACCTGTTAAACGCGACACACAAGCTCTGATTGTTTTAAAAATTTTAATAAAATTGAAAAAAACTCGATTAATTAACCACGACTATGACATGCCAAAATTGCATTTGCAAATGACAGAGTTAAGCTGTATGCTTTTACTCTCAATTCAGCAAGTGCAGTTCTATTCCCACGAAACACGAGCACTGATTGTTTTATAATTTGTAATAAAATCTAGAAAAATTTATCAATTAACTAAGCCCATAAGGTGCCAAAATCGCATTTGTAAATGACAGAGTTAAGCTGCATGCTCTCATATACATTTAATCGATTCTATTGAATTCGGCTCAAGTCGAGCTTTTGGTAAAGTTGGATCTGAGAATGAAAATTGATCATATCGCAACATCCCTTCTGGAACCTTTCTTACAGAGTGATCAATTTATTAAAACTAAATTCATCCCCTTCAATTTTTAATTGTTACGCTGCAACAGTCTACTTTTTTCTCACTGTATTGATATACAATGTTTGGAAAGGTTTGGAAAAACCGGGCAAGCACAACCCTACTGGGACCTCCCACACAAGTTATGTAGCTGCTTCACATATTCTTCCGTTCATGTCTTTCATTCAATTGTTCTAAATTATACAAAATTGCCTCCTTAACCATTTAAAAAGACCAATAATTCCCACCGCTAGATATTTTTACATTAGCGTAAGCGTTTCTCCCACTTAATTAATCCAAACTTACTAAAATTATATAATTTTTAACAGTTTAACAAAATCGTTTTCACTAAATTTATATACTGGAAACTTATAACTTTAGGTCCACGAAGGACTACTAATTTATTCTAACATAATTATTGGTAAGCAAGCAAACGAAAGCCACTTAATAGCGTATGAAGCAGCTCCAAAATGGCTCTAGACTCTAACATTTCTTTAAAGTTTGCAAAAATGTACAAAGTTAGAACATCTCAAGAGATATTATAAAATTATTTTTCTTTTTTTTAATGCTACACAATCAAACAAAATTAATTTATATTAATAAATAAACTATGCAGCACTGAATGTGTTGGTCTCTCTTATTCTAAGCCCAGGATGTTCTGGGAATTAACTAATCTTACTCCTCACGAACTGCAAACAATTCTTTGCAAAGCCTTAACGAATCTTTGCAAATACTAAATGCATGCCTATCGACAACAAAATTCCTTAAGGACCCAATTTCTGTCTGCAACATCATAATTCTCTTACAATCTCTTACAGTCCCATCTGTGTTTGAGTGTTTTGTATCTGCTATAATCCCAAATCTGTGCAATCATTCGACTTTGATTGAAGATGTTTGTGAAACTTGGGGTCATGGCAAATTTTCACTCTATATAATACCAACAACTATTCCCTGAGGCCGCCTGATTGTTGGCAATAGTTTGTGTTGATGTTGCCTAAGCCTAAATGTATATTATCAAATTTATTTGCTCTAAAACTATAAATTGCCAAAGTATCTTTAATACTTAATGTTTAGGTCAATTGGCAAGTGAAAGAATTTGCAATAAGCAATCCTTAAATAAAGAGTACAAATATATTAATAATTATTTATTTACAAAACGAAAAAGGCTCAATGTAAGCCAAAATATTGCAGTTCATGTATTATAATACCAGCTGTTACAATAGTGGAGAATGAGTACAGGGTCAATAATTTTTGATATTGTTGGCATATATTTTGGTCTAGCTGAAATGAAGATTGGTAGAGGGTGTGCAAAGCATAGGACTCATTTTATATTCCGGTAAAAACATGAAAAAATATCCTTCGATAAAAGTAGTTGAGAATATTTTTTTTTATTTTGAAATGTTTAATTTTCAGTTATATTATAATACATTTATATATTTACTACATACTTGTTTTACAATATTGATTATGCTATTTATATTATTACAGTTATTTATATTATTAAAGAATGCGGAATCGCCAAAAATAGAGTGGGTTAAAAACATTTTATATTATAGTATAATACTGAAATCCTTGTAGAAAACAGAACCTGGATTTAATTCTCAACAACACGAGTATTTACTCAATTTACTCAGACCGAAGTGGTTCTGTTTACCAGGAGATAAAAGATTCCATCTGTGGATTCCATCTCCCTGAGAGGTACCGAAATTCCTTTCGCGGACTGTGCAAAGTACCTTGATAAGTTATTGGATAAGAAGTTGAATTTCAAACTCAGCATTTTGGACAGGTCGAAAAAGGTCACAGTTGCGCTGTACTCGTGCATGAGGGCAATAGGAAAACAATGGGGATTAAGGCCTCGAATTGTTAACTGGTTATATAGGGTGGCGCATAAGCAACGTCAAGATTTGATCAGTGAATATATTTTTTGTTAAAGTCTTTTTTTTTCGTCTCTTTACAGAATTAACTAAATAATACTTGGGAAATTTGCGATGAAAAGACTCAGCACAGAACAAAGAACCAAAGTTATTCAATTTTACTTTGAAAGTCAGCATTCGATTATTCAGATCATATTGAAATTTCTTTTATGTTCGAAATGCTTCTAGCGCTCCAACAATTTACCGATTGGTTCAGCGTTTTGGGCAACAAGGGGCTGTCTGTGATCTTGTTGGAAGCCTTCGTGTTGGGGAAAACCCCGAAACTTTCAGCAGGCGACGTTCTCAGCTGTTAGAGATGTCTAAGCGGTCTTTGCAAATAATCTTACATATGTTAAATCTTTTTCCATATAAGATGCAATTGGTTCACGAGTTAAAACCAAATGATGCACAAGAACGCATTCAATATAGTCGCCGTTAACGTTACTTATCCACCATCCTTTATACTGCAGTAGCAAGACCGATGATGTTGTGTGGAGTTATCGTCTGGTGGAAGGGATCTTGAGAAGTCCACATACTGTAGGATGGCTAATCTGTGCATCACAGTTGCGCTCCGCGCCAACCCATCTAACGCACTAAATGTAATTTTGCATTTACTACCTCCGGACATAATTAGTATGCAAACTGACGCAGCTACGGCAGTAAGACTAAGAGAGCTATCACAGTTGTCAAACAGTGGTTATGGTCACAGTGTGATCCTTAACATGGTGCCTGACATAATATGCACCATAGAATACGCTCTGGCTGAACCATTGTTCGACAAGAAGTACCATATACTTATACCAGTTAGACGTAGAAATGTAGGACTCCTGTTATAAGACTGTATGTCGACTTCTACACTGACGGCTCAAAATTAAATAATCAGGTAGGTTTTGGGGTCTACTCCAAAGACCTAGGACAAAGTATAATATGAAGACTATCTGATAACCGTAGCGTTTATCAGACCGAAATTTTGGCCATTAAGGAATTGACAGAATGGTAGAGGTATAACGTCCTCACCACGGTGGGGATTAACATATTCTCTGACAGTTAAGCTGCCGATAAATCCCTGTATTCTGTCTTCCTGAAATCTACATCAGCCCTGAAATGCCGCAGATCTCTTAACGAGATGGCTCAGCATTTTAACATTCACCTTATGTAGGTGCCGGGCCACAGGGACATACAAGGGAACTGCAGAGCTGACGACCTGGCAAGACTAGGGACAACCTTACAAACCCCAGTCCAGTTGGAGTCCGTGAGCATGCCTCTAGCCACTTGTAAGCTCTTATTGCGAGATAGAGCATATTTAGCAGCAAATGGTAGATGGACATCTGTCCGAGGCTGTAATCAATCCAGACAGATGTTGTCTCGCCTAGATCTAAAGCTGTCGCTATCAAGACCCATCGCCATCTCGTTACATGTCGCTATCTCATTGCTTGTATCCGTCATAACGCTACACTGTCTGATTGGAAGACATGCAATGAAGGTTGCGACTAGTGAATTCTGCCGGAGCTGTAGGGATGAGATAGGGAGTAGTCTATAGAACACCTTCTCTGCAATTACTCCGCCCTAGCGAATAGGAGGGGATCAACACTGGGCTCTTATTTCTTGAGGGACCTAGGAGATCTGGACGATATAGATATTGTACGATTTAAGGGCTTTTTAAGGGCTTGTCTGTATATCTTATATACAGTCTCCCATAGTGTCCAACTGCTTATGTCTGAAAGTTTCTTGTTATTGCCTTTAAGAAAATAGAAGTTTAATGGTATAGTGCAATTATTGTACGATAGGTGGCGACTATTACAATTTAATGGGCGTTAAGCCAATTTCCACTTGAGTTATTTTATGTGGAAAAAAAGGTTATTTTTCCAAAGAAGATCCAATTTCAAAGCACATAAATAAATGCATTATCAGAATATCCATCGAACATCACAAAAACTCAATTACAATTACTGTTGTTCAATTTCAGACTTTTGACAACAATGCAGGATATAAAACAACATCTCTTACATACTTACATAGCCATTGTTATCATTCATTAATTAATTGAAAAAGTACATTGCTCATTTAATGGAAATTCAATTTCACAAATCGTAAGAGCAAATACGAATCCTTCACCGCAAAAAGGCAATAATGAAAATTTCATTTGCCAATCATTAAACATTTTCAAATTGAAATCAAGGCAAAATAGTTGGCGTAGGCAGGCAGAAGGACAAAGTCATATACGTAGCATTGAATTCGATATGCAAATTTCTTTCACAGAAAAAAAAGGAAGTAAATAAAAACAATGAAATTTCTTTAATCTAACATCAATATGTCCGTTGAGCTGTTTTTTAAATAATGTTTTGCCATATGTAATTACCGCTGGATTAGTGGATTTAATACAAATTACAATTGCTGAAAGCGAGTGTGTGTGTACTCGTATGTCTGTGTACATCGATTCAGGGGTATACTAACGAAGGTCCTGCCATCACTACTCCAACAAATGTTAATTCGATTGAACGCAAACTTTCAATTGTTATAGTCTTATAACCATAGGTCTGTGACGTAGCTTCATAAAAAGGCGTAATGGTTTCAAATCGCATGATCTTGGTGGCCAATAAACGTTGTCAAAACGTGAAATTACGCTTTCTGGAAATTTTTCTAGCAATAAATTCAAAATCGGTCATGTTGTGTGGCTCGTGGCACCGCATTGTAAAAACCACATATAGTCCAGTTCATAATCTTTAATTGCGAGCCAAAAAAAGGCGATTATCATACGGTCATAGCGCTCTAAATTAAATTGGTATCGGTTTCTCCAGCGTCATTTTCGAAAAATACTCCCCAATCACACGTCCAGACCATAATACGCACCAATCACTCACTTTTTTCGGATGCAATGGACTTTCCACAATCACTTCTGCATTCTCCGAAGCCGAAATGAGACAATTTTGCTTGTTGACCTAACCACCGAGTGACAAATGAGCTTTACCGCTGAAGAAAATTTGTAGTAAGTTTTAACTATTTGTACGCGTTCTTCAGTTGTTAATCGATTTATATTCGTAAATGATAAACTTTTCACTATATAAATAACACTTCAGATGACAGGTATTTAACAGCTGATAGCCTTGCCAGACCGGCGGTTTTGAAACCACTACAGGAAAACTCCATATTTTATACTGCCATTTGGACCTTCTATTTCAAATGACCACAGGTCTAGACTTCACCCATTTGGCATGCTTCCTTTTGGTCTTATAGATAGTTTGAGAGTGTTTGGACAGAAAAATTAATGAAAGTTTGATGTCAGCACAAAGTGAAAGATCCTGCTTTACACAAAGACAAGAATTTAAATAAGTGACTTAGACATCATGCCTTGAGGTATAACTCGAAAATTAACCGAACAGCAACAACCCGTATTAAGGTAATATACTTTTTTCCAACTTTGATAGCGATTCTTACCCTAAGCACGACGTCAAAATTGTTCTGGAAGATTTTAATGCCAAAATAAGAAAGGCAGTCCAAAGGCTGAAAGGAATGCGACGAACTTCAACCAGATCAGATAGCACAGAATTTAGTCTATCACATAATAGTCTAGAATATACCTTACCAGAATAAGTCTTTTACTGCTGTAATGCAAGTTGGTGTGCACTTGGACCATATTCTGTCAGTAATAAAAGACCAAGACATCAATTAAAGGGCATACTCTATTTTAAACAACTTTTAGAGATTGTTCGGATTTTTGAGAATTTCTGGGCAGAAAAACTGATAAAAACTCGACGCTTAGAATTTGAAAATTTCAAACCACAAACTTTTCAGAAAAATTTATATATCGTATATATATGTATATGACTCGACAAATACAAGACTATACCCGAATCCGAGAAATTATGCGTGGGAGCAGTAGTAAATATGGCAGTTGTTGCGTCATGCCCGTTTCCATTCGTACCTTCACATCGCCCGGATAGCGAATTTCACTCCCTCGTATTTTTAAAAGACGTTCACTAATAAGGAGTCTGGCAAAAACACATTCTTTGAAAAGATTGTAGGCATTTTATGTACATATCCTTAGATAATGACCCCTATCAGGTTATGAAGATCGTTAATATTTATGAGATCCTACACCTTTAATTTCCTTTACATTTTTATTATATATAAGAGAAGCTGGTTGGCAAGACCAACCAACAGGCGATTTTTCGTCGCTCACTTTAGCCACTATCCGTGACATTAAGTAGCAGTGTTTTCAAGTGTCACCACAAATGCCATGTAGCATAGTTACCTGATTAAACTTTTGACCGGGAGACTGAGAGTAGAATACTTTTACCCACTACGAATCCCCATCCTAATTCAAGAACTTCATTTTTGCAGCTACAGCAGACTTCACAATGAAAGCCTATGATAGTCTGGACTAAACCATATCATAAACGGTAGTGATGTCAATTTAACATCAATCATAAGTTGAGAATGCCTTGACTTCTATACGTTAGCATCGTTGTTGTGAAGAATGTGGACATTCTGGCCTAGATGCGTGTCTGTCATTTTGGTAACATTTGTTTAGTTTTTTGATATTAGCGGTATTCATTTTATTCCTTCCAAATCTATTTTCCTTTAGTTTTGAAACTTTCGAAATCGATCCTGATCGCAAAATTTTTTTTTGCCGCTCACATTAGCCACGGTGCGTAAATTTTGTTACAATGGCGTTTACAACTTTTGCCTGTTTCGTCAGTCATTGTTGTCACTTCCCAACCTATTTTCTTTTAGTTTTAAAATTAGTGGCCTGTGACGTCCTCGACCACAAAGTTCTTTTGCCGCTCACATTAGCCACTGTGCGTGAATTTTGTTACAATGGCGTTTAAAACTTTTGCTTGTTTCGTCAGTATACTTTGTTACTTCCCAATCTACTTTATTTTTGTTTCGCTAGAATTAACCTCATTTCTATTACATTTTCCATTTTCTTTAACGTCCGGTGGCAATCTCAATCACAAAGTTCTTTCACCGCTCACATTAGTCACTGTGTGTGAATTTTGTTACAATGGCGTTTAAAACTTTTGCTTGTTTCGTCAGTATATTTTGTTACTTCAAAATCCATTTTCTTTTATTTTCGCCAGATTAAACCTCATTTCCATTCCATTTTCTTTTGTCGCTCACATTAGCCACTGTGCGTGAATTTTGTTACAATGGCGTTTAAAACTTTTGGCTGCTTCGTCCATATTTATTGCTACTTCTCAGTCCATTTTTCTTTATTTTCGAAACTAGCGGCTGGTGGCAATCTCAATCACAAAGTTCTTTTGTCGCTCACATTAGCCACTGAGCGTAAATTTTGTTACAATGGCGTTTAAAACTTTTGCTTGTTTTGTCAATATATTTTGTTACTTCAAAATCCATTTTCTTTTATTTTCGCCAGATTAAACCTCATTTCCATTCCATTTATCATTTTCTTTTGCCGCTCACATTAGCCACTGTGCGTGAATTTTGTTACAATGACGTTTAAACCTTTTGCCTGCTTCGTCCATATTTATTGTTACTTCTCAGTTCATTTCTCTTTAGATTCGAAACTAGCGGCTGGTGGCAATCTCAGTCACAAAGTTATTTTGTCGCTCACATTAGCCACTGAGCGTGAATTTCGTTACAATGGCATTTAAAACTTTTGCTTCTTTCGTAGTATATTTTGTTACTTCCCAATCCATTTTATTTTAGTTTCAAAACAAGCGGCCAGTGGCAATCTCAATCACAAAGTTCTTTTGTCGCTCACATTAGCCACTGAGCGTGAATTTTGTTACAATGGCGTTTAAAATTTTTGCTTGTTTCGTCAGTATATTTTGTTACTTCCTAATCCATTTTCCTTTAGTTTTGAAACTAGCGGCCGGTGGCGATCTCGACCACAAAGTTCTTTTGCCGTTCACATTAGTCATTGTCCCTGATGTTTGTAACAGTGGTATTTATGACGCCTGCCTTTCTTGTCAACATTTGATGAGACTCAGGTTACTTATTTTTTTAAAGCATTTTCTCTCAGTTTTAAAAGTAGAGGCTGGTAACGAATCCAGCCACAACGTTTTTCTTTTACCGTTCACTTTAGTCATTGCGCGTGATTAATTATATAATGTTTTTGTAAAGTATATGAAGCTGGTTGAATTTGATTAGACAATATACCAATTACACTTCAATCTGGATTCTATACAATACTGCAGATATACCATACAAGCATAACGCCTATGTCCGTGCCCAACATTGTCCTTTTCTGAATCATTCATTATGGTGCCTTAATCGATATGAAAAGCACAACAAAAAATAGAACCTATATAATTCTAGCAACAATATTGTAAAAACGAATTGGATTGTTAACGTTTACATACCATTACAACAATTGATTCTAACAATGAAAAATGACAAAAAAAGAGAAATAAAATAGAGATACAATTTTTAGCCAGACAGTTTTAAATACTCCATCAGTTTTTCCTTTTATGTTCGACATATTCGTGCCACATTCTGTTGCAGGCAAAACTTCTGTCGTTGCTTTTGGACCCCCAGTAATTCAATAGTCGATAGTTCTCTGTTCTACTTTTCTCTGTATACGTGTACGAGTATGTGTGAGTAAATTACATTGCAGCTTGTCTCTAGTAGCTCTATCAGGTTTTTCGTGTGTGCGTGTCAGGATTTGTACGAGTACATGGGCGATTGTATGAGAGTATGTTAGTGATGTTTGAATGTGTTGAAATGTAAACCAACCATGATTGATTGCAAGGCGTTTCCGTTGCAGCCAACATGGCGTATTAATTTTCATTGATACTTGAAGAATGTCGAAACGAACAACAACTACAGCAACATTCTCTCTTACTCTTAGTCACACACACACACACATGGCCACGTCGCATGGGTCTAAAAAGGATATTGCATTTTGTGGCAGTTTAGGTTTCTTGTTCAGTTTGCATTTTTTTTTTTACACCGCAGCGTCGGCTGTTGTGTTGTGCCACTTCTTTTCCTGTGAGACTGGCACAATTTAATTGAAATTATATTTCCAGCATTGGGAATGAAATTATTTGGCGGAAAGGAAAAAATGTCATGTATTTATGCGGAGAATTGAAAGCGTATGATGAGTGGAAAAGCGCATTTTGATTCAAACGAACGTTATAGCAATCTCGTATAATCGAAGTGAAATGGGTAATTAAAATTAAAGCGTGAATCAAGTTTTTACCAATATTCTTAAAAAGCATATGTGAGGTTTAATCTTATAAGAAATATGATTGCATATTTTAAGGCTGCACATCAACGGCATAAAATATTGCATAATTTTAGGAATATTTAAATAATTAGGGCCTTGTTCATAATAACGCTGGTCTAAAATTTAAAAAAAAAAAATTGACTGCCGAAATGAAGCATATTTTTTAACTATTCTGATTGGGCAGAATTCGAATCTGGCATAAAAATTTGGTTATCACGTCTTGTTTATTTTTTATCACATGCTGGCAATGCTGTAAAACAGTCAATACTGACACTACTATTTCACAATTATTAATTTTACAGAAGCCCATATTCATTCTAAATCTTCATAATAGTATCGTTTAAGCATATCAGGAAGATCGTGTGCTACTGATTCAAGCTATTTTTGCTTTGTATATGGTGAATATTTGATTGGTAACAGTCTATAGAGATAGAAACTTGGAATTGGCTGCATATTTTGAAAAAGAAAACACTCTATTCTATATTGTACTGCTTGCTATTGATGGTTTATTTAAAAAAATGAACCGGCCATATCACAAAACTGAATTGAGGTTATTTATTGATGGCTCTAAGTACAGTTCAAAAGCTCTCCTTTTGCATAATGGAATGAAAAACCATCCATATCAATTGCTCATGCCGTTAATACAAAGGAAAATTTCCAATCAATGACTGAAATTTTGACATTACTTAAATAAAGGGTGTCCAAACAAGACCGCAAGATTGAAATAACTGATGCAGCAATCGAATTGTTTCTCTGGCTGTGTGACATGTGGCGCCGTCTTGTTGAAACCACATGCTCTCCTCATTCATTTCTTCAATTCTAGGCACGAATAAACTGCTTATAATTTCACGACACCGAACACCATTGACTGTTTGCGCTTGACATGCCTTATTTTCATAAAAAAAGGTCCAATGATTCCTCCAGCCCAAAATCCACACCACACAGTGACTCGTTGAGGATGCATTTGCTTCTCGTGAATCAATCGAGGATTTTCCTCACCCTAAATACGCTAATTCTGCCTATTGACGAAGCCATCAAGATGGAAATGGGTCTCGTCACTGAAGATGATTTTATCGGCAAAATCAGCATTTTCATGTTGTCTCACCAATACCCAATTAACGAATTCCCTTCACTGTCTCTGTTCAGCTGGCTTCAGTTCCTGAGTCAATCGAACTTTGTATGTGGATTTGGAGACACCAATTTGCTGAGCTCGGTGTCGAATTGAGGTGCATGGAGTTTGAACGACATCATCACGTACAGCTGCGACATTTTCGGTCGATCGACCCAGTCGAAGACGCGTTGTTGTTTTTACATCACTAGCAGACTCAGTTTTGGCAAATTTATCCATTAATCTCTTTACAGTTAACTCTTCTGGAGCATTATTGTGACGCCAAATTGGTCGCAATTTGCGAACTGTAGCCGCAAGACTTTCACCATTTTTACTCCATTTTTACTAACATCGTACCTTCTACTAGAAAACAATAACAATTGTTCAAATGTCAAACAATGACACTTCGAATGGCGCCAAATTTAAATCTGGCATTCTTGTTGGGACACCCTTTATAACGATAATGAATGGAAGATCTGTGGTGACCTTAAGGTGTGATTTAAATTTATTTGTATATATAGTATAAACCGTCGTAAATAACTGTGAATTAATCTGAGTATTCACCAGAAAACAAAACATTTGAAATTAACCATTAATTGATCTAAATGACGTCCTTCTTCTGCCGCTGCACATAAAATTGAACCTTTTTAAAAACTTTGTCAAGGCTCTGGACAAAGATGCAGGTGCAGCAATTAAATATTTGTTAGCAGGTTTTCCTAAAATTTCATATGCTAAAATCAAAGAAGGCATATTTGTTCGCCCTCAGATCAGGAAGTTATTGAATGATAAAAATTTTCAATTTTTATTGAAGAAAGAATATGCAGCCTGAAATCTTTCAAGATTTCAGTTTTCTTTCTTTCAGTTTTCTTGGAAACAGTAAAAAATAACGGACAAATTTTTACTGAATTATTGAAAAATTATCAAGAATTAGGAGCACGAATGTCATTCAAAATGCATTTTCTTCATTCGCATTTGTATTTTTTTCTACAATACCTAAGTGCGGTGAGCGACGAACAGGGGCTCACCAATTGTTAATGAAAATTGAAAGAAATTATCAAGGATTTTGGGACAAAAGCATACTGGGAAACTTTTGCTAGACTCTAATATGTAAAACCGAACCAACGAAATACAAACGAAGTTCAAATAACGACATTCACTTTTGAAAATTCATTGATTCATTGACCTCCATTCACTACCATTGAAAAACCATTAATTTAGGTTTTTTTTATGTAAGAAATACACAAAAACATTTGTTTTGTATCTCGAAACCCAGTCGTGATAGAGAAAAACCACAAACACAAACCAGATTCGAATTCACCACGCCAAATTACCCTAGAAATGATATTTGGTTGCTCCTGTTCAAAACCTTGTTAGCTAGTGTAATTTATTGAATGTTTAAATAACGTTTTCGTTATGAAAATTTGATTTGCAAACGTTGAATAAATGTTTATGAATGTGGCCTTTAAAAAACAGTTTTTAATAGGTTTGGATGAAAAAACTAAAGCCACAGAAGAGGATGAAATAATCTCATCATATCCTGTATTACGGTGACAGGCGCTTTTAAATAGCTCCATTTTTTAAATTTTGTTATACCCAAACATAAATTCAACAAAATTGATATGTTGTTTTGTGTTTCCAGTTAGAATTTCAATATAACTTAGGAATAGAAGTAGAATATTCGTCTACCATGGCACACTAGGTCTTGAGTTCAATTGCCCCTCTTAGAAAAATGTCTGATTTTATTATTGGTTTTTACAAGATTTATTAGTCTTTAACACATTTAATTTGATTTTGAAGTTTTACTGTGATTCAGGTTCCTACCTATATATGTATGTTTAAAGTAGATTAAAGGCTTTTATATTCCAATGGAAAATAAATGTTGCCTGACAGCCTGTAGATGATATAGCACATTTCAAGAAATTATATGCAAACATTTATAAAATAGTAATAATTCGAAAGTATACGCTAATCTACCGACTATCACACTATTCATTTTTCGTACTCTATTACGATTTGAACTCATAGCATTTCATATTTAAATCAAAAATTTTTTCTTCAAGCTGTCATAATCAACACAGCGAAGATAGCAAATTACCTTTTAAAAATTGTTGTATAATATAGGGTGGCGTATAAGCAACGATAAGATTTGATCAGTGAATACATTTTTTGTTTAAGTCTTTTTTTGTCTCTTTACAAAATCAACTAAATAATACTTGGGAAATTTATAGTGGAAAGGCTCAGCACAGAACAAAGAACCAAAGTTGTTCAATTTTACTTTGAAAGTCAGCATTCGATAATTCAGATCATATCGAAATTTATTTCATGTTCGAAATGCTCCTGGCGTTCCAACAATCTACCGACTGGTTAAGCGTTTTGGGCAACAAGAGGCTGTCAGTGATCTTCCGCGTGCAGGAAGACCTCATGCAGTTCGAAATGAAGTGACCATTACTCAAGTGCAAGCAAGTATTGAGAAAAACCCCTAAACTTCCACGAGGCGACGTTCTCAGCAGTAAGCGATGTCTAGACGGTGTAAGCAAAGAACTTTACATATGTACATTACATCTTTTCCCATATAAGATACAATTGGTTCACGAGTTAAAACCAAATGATGCACAAGAACGCATTCAATATAGTCGCCGTTAACGCTACTTATGCGCCACCCTATATTTCTAATTTTCTAGTGTCATATTATCAAAAATAAAAGATACGATTGCAAGAATGTTACTGAAAAATATTTCGTGTATAAAATTGCATATATTAGTGCTGCACATCGACAGCCAATACTATTGCATACTTTTAGGGGAAAATTATATGTTCTGTTTATTATTAAGTTTGGAGGAAATAACTGCAGTCCCTGACGAAAGTAAAATAATATTTTGAGAAGTATATTCAAACAGTTCAACAATTGTCGTATAAATATTGTATGATATTGTATAAAGAGTGCCTTAGTTCAATATATACACTGTTTTCGATATAAATGCGGTCCCTGCTGATGGGCGGCGACATTATTTTATCATAAAATGGTCTCAGAGAATGGTGTAGTAAATTCCTATCTGCATATGTAATGCTGCAAGTACCTCACCCCCATATTAACCGAAATTTCTGCGCTAATTTAAAATAATTTTAGCTAAAATAATGATTTGAAGCTTTAAATAAAAAAGTTAAACTAATTGTTTTTTTTTTAATTTCTGTGGATTTAAAGCAGTCTTCGAAGTCCTGAAATAAGAAGTAAGTTATAATTGCTTACGAATATTGCCGCTTACCATAATGCTAATACTAGTACTAATAGTATAGTACTAATACTAATACTACTGCATATCTTTAGGCGTAAGTGAGAGACGTAGTTGAGTTTGCCTTAATCTTATAAGATTGTTGTATGTCATTTACTCTCCTTTTTGGTGACTATCTATTATTAGTTGAATTAATCAAGCTCGAAATCTGGTGTAAAAGTAAATACATTTGAAACACAAATATCAGACCTTGAGCTCGATTAATTCAACTAATAACTGATGTTAGCCTTTTCAATTGGGTTCTCTGACTGCTTTTTACTTGGGAACAGCCAGAAATGGGTACTTTGTAAAATTTTCCTGGCAGCTCATTAGTATTGGACATCGACAATGACACCGGACATCAACTGTGGAGGCAGTAAAAGTGAACTTAACTTTAACTAACTTAAACGTACGCTAACAGTAGTGGGTCCTTTGCTAAGTTGCTACACCTAAGACCCATTACTGTTATCGTACTGTTAAGTTAGTTAATTTGGCACATCATCACTCGATTTACTCAATTTTATACAAGCTTATTGATTGTTGGCAGTCTCAGTACTACGATCGGATGAAGTAGCCTAATAAGTTGCTCATCCTAAACATTTTTACTATGGATATGCAAGAGCAAAAAAAGGAAGAAATGAAACGCCCAAATAATGGCGACTCAGCGTCTTATAAGGAGAATGACTAAACAATAATCCTTTGTTATGGCCAGCCTCTTTACAGAGAAGGTGCTCTATATAATTTGCTGTTGTTCTTGACAAATATAAACCTGACTCCTAACATTATCCGGAGGATGGAACGGACTGGACGGAGACGAACATAAAGTTAAAACTATAAGATTTTCTGCAGCTGCAATGCAGAAAGACAAGAATTTCAATGTGGATTTGTAGCTGGCAGGAGACCTACACATTTTGTCTCGCGACTTAACCCTAAATGTAACCGGATAGTCACAAATCTCACAATCCAATAGACTAGAGAACATCGATATCACAACTAAAATTCTAACATCGATAGATTTTAATAATGAACAATTATTGAAAAATTCATTTTGCTCAGTAACATCTCCGATATTGAATTCAAATTGGTTACTTTCGTTGCGAAAATAGTCGGAACAAAGAATCTCAATTACTACGACACAACTAATTCTAATGCTGAGGTCGAAGTTGTAGGCCGCTTCCAATCGAAATTTGTATATTTGACTTAACAAACAATCTTAATTACCACGACACAACTAATTCTAATCCTGTGGTTGAAGTAGTAGGCTAATTTCCTATCAAAATTCGAACATTCGACTTACTGTCGGACATTTGAGGTTTGCAGTTTTTCAAGATTTTTCATATAGTCTCATGTTTTCCTATTTTAAAAGACTTTATCGTTAACAAATCTTCCAAAACTACGCATAAATTGAAAATCAGGGTTTCAAAAAAGTTGTATACTTGAACACTCTATTGAATATTGTATACCATTTTCATACAAAATCTATTTCTTCTAAGTAAAACTGATTTTTCTCACTTATTTCATTTCGGCGAATGTTAAAGTAACATCATCTAAATGATGCTGCCTTATCTTAACCAAATTAACTAAACTATGGTAGGTTAATTACGAAGAACTAAAGACGTGTCACATTCCTATGATCAAAGTAATTATTTTGCTAGTTTTCTGTACTCTAAAGCATTTAATGAGTAGCTAGATATAATTGTATAACAATTTTAGTGCATACCAAGGAGCTGTTCGTGGACAAAAATGTTGCATACTTTTGAGCACTAATACATAACTTAGGGAATTTTCTGCAGCATTTTTAGAATTTATTTTTGACAGGTATGCATGAAACAAAGAAAAACCACAAAGATGAAATACTTGTAGCAAAATTGTTGAAGATAGTCTGTTTTAAAGCCGCTTTACTTATCAACCATCTACGTTTTCTTCCTTAATATACATTAGTGAATTCGATGGGAATTTATTCACATGGTCCATAAGGGAAACTATGAGCATTTTCACTTTAGCATGGAATATGTATATGTACAATGTATACACACACATATATACATATATATATATATATATGCTCGTACATATATTTAGATTTTTTTTTTCGTAGTTTTTTTAAAAATCGAATAAAACACTCAAATTTGCATCATATATTAAAATTTGTTATTGGAATCGATAATTTCATGTAAATGTTGCCCGCAGCTCCGACTCAAAATGCCCATCCGGAAGTTCAATTTTTCGTCACTTTTTCGAACATTTCGGCCCGTATTCCACAAATATCGCGTGTTATGTTATCCTGTAAGGCTTCAATAGTGTTCGACTTGTTCACATAGACTAACGACTTGACATAACCCCACAAGAAATAATCAAGAGACGATTAAATTGCAAGATCTTGGGGGCCAAATCGAGAGATAAGCTGCTCACCAAATTCATTCCTCAACATATCCATTGTTTCACAAGCACTGATACACAAGTCTTGATAAAACCATATGCCAACCACGTTCAACTCAGCCAATTGGGGTAAAAAAATTCCTTGTGGTTGAGTATCACATGTCCAATCGCTGAGAACGGCGACGAATTGACATTTCACGATCGTCATAAACACCGGTCGCTACGGCTGAACTATTTTCTTCGGTACGCACTCTACGCATGCGAGTTGATGGTTTTATGTCCAACAAAGTAAATTTGATGCAAAATTTGGAGATAACAGCACAAATTGTTGATTCAGCCAGTCGGTTATGACGACCATAAAATGGTCGTATCAAACGATGCGCATTCGTCACAGAGCACGAATTTTGATAAAAAAAATTTCAACGAATGGCAATCGTTGCTCGTTTGTTAGTCTTTCCATGATGAAATGGCAGAGTATACTGTACACTTTTCACTTTGACAGATGACGTTTGGACGCTATTACCAACCAGTGCTGCCAACCTGAACGTAGATTTTTAGAAATCACCCTATATAACAATAGCCGAAAACTTGCTAATACGAGAGGTGGTTGGTTGGAACGAAATCAGCCTAGGCAGGAGAACTCATCACGAGTATTCAAACATCACTTCGGTTTTTAGTCCACACGATTCAATATATTTTGCGCTTATATTCAGCAACTTCTTAAGACCTTCAGCAGTAGACGCCCATGTAGCCAGATCATTAGCAAATGTTGAATAGTTAATGCTGTAATTCCAAATCTTGCAACCAATTTCACGTGGTAACTTCTGAATCAATTGTTCCATAATAATGTTAAAAACGTACCAGTATGAGAGGATATTGCTGTTTGATTCTCTACCGGAGTAAAACGGTTCCGATTCCCATGTATTGTCAAATAAATAAATTGAAAAATTGTCGTACAGACAGAATGTAGCTCATAAAATATCAGTGTGTTTACCAGAGAGACTCTGAATTAAATATCTCGCTCATATCCAGTTTTGCTATATGGAAACATCTGCAGTTTGATTGATTTTGTTATAAACGGTTGTTTTACTAATGTCCTGTTGTCAGCACAACCTCATTCATTGTGTTTAAATTAGATGCATCTTGAAATCCTCTGTACTAAGATAGCAGGAAGCCAACGGGTTTCAAAACTTTCCCTCTGATGAATTTAAAACCAGACCCATGACAAATTTTTATGGCAATTGGCGATTGGATATGCGTGAGATTTAATCTCACGGGAAATAAACGAAAATTTTTAAACGCGTATTTGTAGACAAGAAAGCTTACTTCCAGATGGTCATCGCCTTTGTTAAAAGTGGACAACAAGCACTATCGTCTGACCATTTCAAAGGATGTTCAACCACAATTAACATAACTTTTTGTGCAGCTTCGTGACTGTGAACGAATCAAAATACCATAAGGAACAATCAAAGCATCGCATTTATCCAGTAAAATGGCCACATGGGTCTATTAGCCAACGAGATGATGACATCTATATTTTTGAGGCATAACAGCGGTATAATTCGTAATTTGTTACCTTAAAAAGGATAGCATTATTCAAAGCTCATGGATCGATTTGGGATCGATTTGAAATAAAACCATTTACACATAGTGGCCTCACGTTGTCCTTTTACAAATATGTTGTTTCTACAATTTGCACAGCTAAAAATGTAAACAAAAGGTATTTTTCCCCCTATTACAGTTCTATTTTTTTTTTCAAAAGCTTAACAAATGATCGTTTGTAAAATACTTTGTTTTAATTTTTTCTATTTTGAGAAATGTGCTGCATGCCTATGTTTCTTAAATCACTTCATTTAAACAATTGCCAAAACCTCAAAGTATGCTACTAACAATGCACTAAAAGTATGCAACAATATTTGTTTTATTGCCATAAAAAGCAAACATGCAATGTGGGTTATACAGGCACATTTAGCTAGAGGGAGAGAGAAAGAGATGTAGACTGAAGGATATAGAGCAGCAAGCAGCAAGTTTACACCAGCAATTTTTCTATTTAAAATTCAAAACACATGGGATTTTTCTCATGCCACATATAGCGAGGGTACTGACAAAAGTGTCTTTATTTAGTTTTAATTGAACTTTGGTCTATTAAACCCGACCTCGATTGGTTTCAATGGACTTCAGTCTGTTGAACGCGACCCGTTAGATTTCGGCCTGTTATGTCAGACTTTCCTTTCGAATTTCGCATATACTAAATCTGCATAAGATAATATCCTGACTGTATGTAAAAATAATCTGTGTATTCAGCATAGTAGAAATAAACGGAATCATTGACACGATTTTGATTTTGCCTGAATTACGGGGCTGAGTCGACGTCAAATTGAAAAAAATATAATTATGCTGAGTTTCCCAGGCAAACGTCGATAGCCAACTTGGTCCTCATTTGCAGGAAGGGACCTAAATTGTTAACACACCTGAAATATTCCCAACAACCTGAGTTGCCTCTTTCAAGGGTTACCAGCGCACCCGAATAATGCGGGCCGCCTATAGCAGCTATTACAAATCTGAATTAGCGACAAAACTGAATAATCGACCCAATCCTGAGTAGGTGATGAACACAAATCGCTAATAAGAACGTGAATTACCAAAGAACTCGAATGCTTGACACGATCCTGAGTTTCTTAATTTTAAGAATTCTTTCTTAATTCAGAGATTCTTAAACACTAATATAAATTTGAATATTCGACAAACCCTAACCCTCAACACTAATCTGAGTAGTCGATGGAATTATATCGCCGATAGGAGCCTAAATTAACGACAAACCTGAATCCTTAACCAGGACCTGAGCCATCGGTTCGATACTGAATTGATAATGCAGTCTTCAAAATTCAATGAACCTGAATTGCTAATGCTGACTTGAATTACCAAAAAACCCTAATACTGGTCCCGAGCGCTTAATGAAACTGGATTGTCAGCAAAGCTGAATCCTCGATGCAATACTAAAAAGCTGATAAGTCTAAATTTCAGCTCCAAACTTGAATTTGCGACAAATTTTAACCTTTTACAATCTTGTGAGTCGCTGATACTAACATGAATTGTCGACAAACTCGAATCATCGCCGTAATCTCAAATAGCTTATAAACCAGAATTCAATGAACCTTAATTGCCGATGCTGACTTGAATTACCAAAAAATCCGAATAGTGATTCCGAGTACTTGGTGAAACTGGATTGTCCGCAAAGCTGAATCTCCGATGCCATACTGAGAAGCTGATGAGTTTAAATCACTACTACGAACTTGAATTTGCGACAAATTTTAATCTTTTACAATATTGTGAGTCGCTGGTACTAACATGAATTGTCGACAAACTCAAATCGTTGCCATGATCTCAAACAGGTTATAAACCAGAATTCAATGAACCTGAATTACCGATGCTGACTTGAATTACCAAAAAACCGAATAGTGATTCCGAGTACTTGCAGAAACTGGATTATGCGCAAAGCTGAATCCTCGATGCAATACTGAGAAGCTGATGAGTTTAAATCACAACTACGAACTTGAATTTGCGACAAATTTTAACCTTTTACACTACCCTGAGTCGCTGATACTAACAAGAATTGTCGACAAACTCAAATCATTGCCTTGATCTCAAATAGCTTATAAACCTGTATCGCCGATAGGAACCCGAATAGTCGACCGATAACCATCGGACTTCCGACATGGTCCTCAGTCGCCGACGTAAACTAGAATTGTCCACAAAATCTAAGAAGTCTATACGATATCAAATTACCGATGAAATCACTTTTCTATATGAACCTGAATTCCTAACAGATTTGAACCTCCGACACGATTATAAGTCGCCGATACGGAACCGAATTGCCAACAAATCGATTCATGGAAACAATTCCGAGTACATAATGATGTCGAATTAACTTGGATTAACGACAAACCCGAGTAATCAACCCAATCCGGAATACGGCATGAACCTAAATCGCCGATACGAAATTTAATTGATGACAAATCCGAACCATCGACTAGGATCCGTAAAACTGAAGTAACTAAGTCACCAGCACAAGTCCGAGTTGTCGACAAAAGTGAATCTTCGAACCTGCAACACAACACAGAGTCGTCAATACAACCACAAATTGTCGACAAATTAAAATAAATAACAGGATTCCCAGCAACCTATGAAACTACCTATAAATCATCCATACAAAAGCGAACCTTTCACATGATATTGAGTTTCTGTTATGAATCTAAATTATGGACAAATCTGTATAATCCACACACTCCCAAGTAATCAATGAACCTAAATCGTGGATATAAACTTGGATTTCTAGCATACCTGCAGGCATAATAAAATTCTTTGTAGTCGATGAACTTAAATCGATATGAATTTGAATTGTCGACAAATACGAAACTTCGAAACGACCCTTAATCGCTGAATTGTTGACAAAACCGAATTTTCGAAGCGCTGCCGAGTAATGGATAAAAATAACTTGATCATATAAACTTGAATTGCCTACAAACCCGAATAGTGAACATGATCCTGAGCAGCCCATTAAACTAAACCGGCAATACAACTTCCAATACGTTCCTGAGTCGTCTATATGGGTCAGAACTGTCTGCAAATCCGCAAAATCAACTTGATAGTGAGTCCACACGAAGTTCTACCTGAATTTCATCTTTCATTCATTCAATTCATTCAATATCTTAAAATCGTCCTTAATACAATATAATTCAACGAACAGGATCTGTGGCGTAACTATTATTGCAGCCATACATAAGTCTGGATTCTTTTCATAAACTAAAAAATTTCAGACAGTAGATTATAAAATATTTTTCCTGAGTCGTCTATATGGGCCAGAACTGTCTGCAAATCCGCAAAATCAACTTGATAGCGAGTCCACACGAAGTTCTACCTGAATTTCATCTTTCATTCATTCAATTCATTCAATATCTTAAAATCGTCCTTAATACAATATAATTCAATGAACAGGATCTGTGGCGTAACTATTATTGCAGCCATACATAAGTCTGGATTCTTTTCATAAACTAAAAAATTTCAGACAGTAGATTATAAAATATTTTTAAAACAGGAATAAAACGTCTTTAGGGTTTCCCTAATCGAGGAAAGTCTACTGCGCAATCATTAAATAAGGTTTTGTTAGTTCTTAGAGCGACTATGAAAGCAAATAAACTCGCCTCAGTCGAAGAGAGTGTGGCGTTGTAGGTCATTACATCCATATATTTACCAGATGTATATCTTCATGAATTACTTAAACAAAAAATTACATTTAATGGCAAAATTGGAAAGTTCAAAAAGATGATTTTGAAGTCTATTTTTTGGAAAAGGGACTTTAGCGACTTAATAAATGCATTGGAATAAATAACCACTACGTTGAAACAATTCAAAGAGATTGTGATGAATGATATGAAATTTAGTCTACTAAGCAAACTTTTGTTAGAGCCCCCACATACAACCGCATATACAGTACATTCCACATTTACTCCATACATCTACACGGTCATATATTCGTACTTTTCTGCTCTTATGCGAAGAACTCCCCATTGTCCCTCAAACTGTCTTTCCAGATGTCAATTATAATTGAATGACAGGCGAAAAAGCCAACACAAATTCCCACATACAATGTGCATACATATGCACACATGTGACTGTCGACATCCCTGACCTTTTCGTCTTCCCCCTCGATTTGATGTTGCTTCCTTTTTCTGCGTTTCTTGCGAATAAACGCATAAATTTTAATTTTTTTTCGCGTAACACTGAACTTACTGGCAACCCACATTCAGCCAGATTTTGAATTCCAATGTGTGCAATTATATAACGTTTTTTTTTGTTTGTACCCTCATGCAAAGGCTTAGGTGGCTGTACATTTTTTAGGTTCACTTGGAAACAGGACCTTCCTTCCTTCCCACCATATAACTAGCAATTCGGCAGTGAAATAAAAACTACTGTATCTTATTTTAATGAATTTTTAGCAGAAAACTAACTTACAATTACTGTAACTTTGCTGCTCTGTGGCATAGTTTTATTATGGTTGCGTGTATGTGTGCGTACACATGTGTACATATATAGAAAATTATTTTCGTTTCCGTCTCCTTTGAAACTCGTCCACTATACGCTTCCGAAAAACAGCTCCCTCATGGTATTCCAATTCTCCAAATAGCTGTAGCAAAGCTTGCTTACACAGATGGAAAGATTTTTCTATTTTCTGTGCTGGTAATCATGTGACATGTTTCCTTTGGGAGGGGGGCTTTGGCAACTGAGAAAGAATGAAGTTTAATGTTTTTGTGGGGATTTTTCTTAGTTTGTGGTGATGTTTAATGATTTTTCTCGAAAGTTTATTGCCGAGTTGCATTAGAGCAGCTGGTGAAAGGCGAAACTTGTACGTACGGCAGTCATGTATTATTATTTTCCAAAAATTAAATTCTATAAGAACAATATTTTATTATGCACATAAAAGTATGCAATAGATAACCAACAGTGGGGATGCCACAAAATAGGCTTTTGATGTTGTGATAATATCAATCACATGTTTGGTTTGTTCCAAGGGTTTCGCTTGTAATTGAATAACATTTACAAAGCAATTAATTAACTACAGCAAAGAATTCCAATAAATTTACGAATAGAATAAGAATAACTGAATAATTTATTTGTTTGAAAAAGGGCACATGTTACACATTATCACATTCCTCCAAAATAATGTTCAAAGAGTTACTTGCAACTTTCAAACAAAGGTGATATATATGTTAACAATCGAAAACTACAAAAGACATTGCGATTTTCTGATGAATTGAGAAGACATTAGCTAATATATAAAACGATGTGTACTAATCCCCTTCATATACAATCCATTGAGTACACAAAAGCACGCAAAGACCCTGTCCATGTTTTCAACCCTTATATTAAATTGACTTTTTTGTTTCCATTTAGTAAATACCGTAAATCTTCCCACCAGAAATTTTTGCAATCATCTTCAAACAAATTGATACATTTCAAAGTAATCACTGACACAAGCAGAGCCTTAGTGATTTATATTATTAAAGGTTAATACAGCTACATTCAGCACAATTTAACAGTAAATCCCAATTGCATAAAATGTTGCATACTTTTGGTATAGAAGTTGGTATGGACTGCATAGTTTCAAGGCACCATAATAAAGGTAATTTTCTGATATAAACAAAGTGTAAAGAATATAATTTGGCCACCTTAACTCACAGAGTAGAGATTAGCTTTAAAAATTACTCATAAAAATGAGAGATATTGACTTATCTTCTCCGTTTACCGCTAATAAAATTGTTATAATTGGGTAAAATATTTGCCGACTGTACCAGACGTAGGTTCTACCTGTCTTGTTATATGGCGCAGAATCCTGGATTAAGACGCAAGCGGATGAATCAGTACTGGCAGTTTTCGAGAGGAAAATACTTCGAAAAATACAGGGTGGACCAAATAAGACCTAAGTAGTGGTCTACAAATAAGACCTGGTGGTCTTGCGGTAGCAGTGCTTGAACAATTTGAATTTTGTATGGGTATTTTGTTGGATCTTAAGATCCAACTTTAAAATTCTACGCAATGTCGTTCTGGAAATGTCCAATTGGCTGGAACGACGGCGAGTTGAGACAGTTGGATCATCTGCAACACTCTGCCGCACAGTTTCCACTTTGTCTTCAGTGCGAATATTTCGATGCAATTCGAGGCAATTCGTCCAGAACGGTCGGCCACTGAACCCAGTTCCTCAAAACGACCGACCAAACTTATATTTATGAAGGCTGTGGGAGCTGATCTGGAATTAAAATGTTGCCGATATCTACGCTGCGTTAAAACAATTGATCATTAACAAGAATAGAAAAACTCGATAATTTTAACGCGTTGTGTTGTACTGTAGGATTCCATAATAAATTTCCAACAATTCAATTATAACCTACAAAAAGAGAAAAATAAATATGTCAAAAAATAAAAAAGTTATTTGTGCTTAACATTAGTAGGTCTTATTTGGCCCACCCTGTATATGGACCCATCATGGTTTACGAAAAGTATCAGCGTCGCGTGAACAATGAGCTGTATGAGCTATATTCCAACATCGGTGTGATCAAACGCATTAATATACAGCGATTGCGTTGGCTGGGTCATGTTGGACCCAACTGCTCCGGCAAGGAAAGTTTTCGATAACGCACTCGATGGACGACGCAGAAGAGAGGAACCAAAACTCGGTTGAAAGGGCCAAGCTTTTGAAATACTATCGAAGCTCGAATTGGAGGAGAAGCGCAGAAGATCGTAGCGCTTGGAATTATTTTCTACGAGCGCTGTACAATAGATAAGAATGTCTATTTCAGTCACCGCTTAAGAAGAGCATATGTGCTGAATATTCAAGTGCTCAAGCTGTCAAGCATTTGCGGATTGGAAATTAACTGTCCATCTTTTCTACAATTTAATATACAGGGTTGCCCATATTCGACGGACCCATGTTTTAAAAAAAAAAATCAAAGAAAAAAATAAAAATTTGGCGGTTGGCAATCTTATTCATTTAATTTGTTCCAAGTAGATTTGTTTACATCAATTTTTGAATATGATATCTCTCAAATGGCCGCCTCTGGCGTTGATGGCGTATTGTGCCCTTTTTGCAGCATTTTCCATCGTTTTCGCCAACATTTCGGCCGGAATAGCGGCTATTTCTTCACGAATGTTGTCCTTGAGCTCTTCTACGGTCCTTGGCTTGTTAACGTAAACCTTTGACTTCAAATGTCCCCACAAGAAGAAGTCAGCGGGCGTCAAATCGGGCGAACGCGGTGGCCAGTCCAAATCACCACTTTTCGACATCAAACGGCCCGGAAACAAATTCTTCAGAAAATCGATTGTTATGCGACTTGTGTGCGGTGGAGCGCCGTCTTGTTGAAACCAGAACTGCCTCATACGCTTTCGACGAATAATTGGCATCACAAAATTGGTCATCATGTCGCGATAACGCTCCTGGTTGATGGTAACAGCATGGCCATTTTCGTTTTGGAAGAAAAACGGCCCAATGACCGTTTTCGCACTAACGCCGCACCAAACTGTGACTTTTTCGTCATGAAGAGGCAATTCTTGAATCTCCTGAGGATTTTCAGTGGCGTAAATACGGCAATTTTGCTTATTTACGGTCCCATTCAATGTGAAATGGGCTTCATCGGACATGATAATTTTGTTCCAAAATTGCTCGTCATCATCGGCCATTTCGATGACTCGTTGGGCTCATTCCAATCGACGAGGCTTGTCCGCAGGCAACAATCTTTGCGTCAATTGAATTTTGTACGGGAACAAATGCAAATCAACGCGAATAATCCGTTGTAAAGTGGACCGAGCCATGCCCAACTGCTGAGAACGGCGTTTTTGGGATGTTCTTGGGGACCTCTCAACACTGGCTCGTACGGCAGCGATATTCTCGGCCGATCGCCTTGGTCGACTTTTATTTGGCCTCTTCGGATTAGAAAGAGCCTCACCAGTCGAAAATTAATGGTGTTCTTAGAAGGCGCACTTCTCACATTTTTTAATATTTTAAAAGCACGTTGAGTTTTCACAATTGACTTCTTCTGTTGAATGTAAATTTCAACTATTTCAGAGCGCTCGCGTGGCGTGTATTGTTCCATGGTAAAAATCTGCTTGGACTGACGCTTCAAACGCGGTATGTCATTAAGTCGAATATGGGCAACCCTGTACACACAGTTTTAAATGCTTTGGAGGTTTTACTTAAATTTGAATGAAACTTTCTTCATTCTGAAGTACTATTCCATCTGTCAGTGTGATCAATTGTTTCAATTTTAAATATTATATTTCATACATTTTATCGAATTACACCGATTATTTATTTATTTATTTATTTTTTTTATTAATCCAACAATAACTCAAATCTAAAAAGTAGATAACTGTGTACATTTTTTTAATTTTATTCAAAGATATTGCAACAACTAAATCTTGGTGTTACATCAAAGTGAATTAATTGAATGGAGATACAATCGATTTGGAAGCAAAATAGGATAAAATCCTTCATTTGTAAAACAAACATAAATAGTAAAGCTAAACATTAAGAGAAAATTATTGTTCATAGAATGATTATCTGCGAAGATGAGCACTTATAGACACAAATTTTCAGTTTGATATATTCCCTTTATTAAGTTATTTATAAATCTTTACATTCTCTTATTACGGAAAAATGAGAATAGCGAAAATAGATAATATTAAAATAGTTATAACTTAATCTTTTAAAATAATCCTTAAAAAGTTCATATCTTGTTTCTTCATGTGGCACAGAAGTGCGCTACCTCCAATTTTAAGCATTTTTGTCTGAGGAATTTTCATTTTTCGTAAGCGGCTCTTTGCCGCGATGTGCCATATAGGTGAAGCGAAAGACATTATAGGTCTTGTAACGCATTTGTAAATAAGATTCTTATGGCTTAGACTCGACCGTCTGTGTAAAAATGGCCATAATGCCTTGAATCAACGCAGTGCCTTCTCGCAACATAATTGAGTGTGTTTCTTGAAGGAGAGTTTTTTTTTTTTTTTTTTTTTGTCTAAAGTCACCCCAAGATATTTAACATCATTTTGAGTTTCTATGGTGGTTCCTTCAAAATATATTGGTCTCGTCGGGTTTCTTTCCGGAGATTTGTTGAAAGGGAAAAGTATGCTTTGGGTTTTGTGGATAGTGATTTTCCATTTTTTTTTTAAGTATTTGTTGCAGGCCATAAGACAATTTTCCATTTGCTTTAAGAGGGCGTTTGTTAACTTGCTTGATGAAATTAGCGCCGTATCGTCTGCTTAATAAGCAGAGGAGGTTTGAAATTCGAAGTGTATATCAAAAATTGGTGATAAAATTGAATCTTAAAATAGTCCTGCCGTAATACTTTTGAACGACGAGATGCTCAGCCCAACCGAAACCGCAAATTCTTTGTTGTCTAGAAAGTCTGCGATAATTTCACATAAATATTTTGCAACATCTGCTACAACTAATTTAAAAAGTAGACCGTGATGCCATATAGTGTCGAATGCTTTCTCAACTTTAAGTAATATTAACCCTGTTGACTTTCTGTTGCGCTTCTTCCTAATTATTTTGCTTTTTATTCTACCAATTTGGTGAAAAGTGCTATGTTCTTTTTAAATCCAAATTGCTTATCGGATATTATCCTGTTTGACGTGGCAACCTCATCTGTCCTTTTATGAATTAGTTTTTTCATATATTTTTCCTAAATTGCTTAAGAAACTTATTGGACTGCAGCTGGTAGGATTGCTTGAGGGTTTATTGGGTTTGCTTTGAATAGTTATTACTTTAGCTTCCTTAAATGCAGTTGGAAAATAATTTAGGTGTATACAACTGTTGAATATGGTCAACAATGTGATTGCTTTTATGGGAATATTTTTCAAAAGGAAGTTTCAGACACCATCGAATTCTGGAGCTTTTGAAGATTTTAAGTTGCTCAGTATGATAGGCATTTCAGGTGTGGTGATAAATACAACTCCGTCTACTGATGTCTCCTCAATTTTCAGTTTATTATAAAATTTTGTTTATTTGAACAACTTAATTAAATTTCATAAATTTTATTACTGATCAGCCGGTGCCACGACGATTAGTTAATCGATCGTGAGTGTGATCTTCAATATTTCATCTCGTTTCATTTTTCATTTTTTTTCATTATTAATTTAAGTTTATGGAACAAAAGTTCCTTACAGACTAACAATGGCAAAACAGTAATATTTTATATTATATATATTATTTATAAAACTCATATTCATAAACTCATTGAGTTTGACTCATCTCAATATTTGTTTCAGTTATAGCTTAACAGATTTCTAAGATTAAATAATTCTATTTTAAATTGAATTCTAAGATTAAATAATTCTATTTTAAATTGAATTATTTAATCTTAGAAATCTGTTAAGATAAAATCGAAACAAATATTGAGATGAGTCAAACTATATGAGTTGATTGGAACCCTGATTCAAAGCACATTCATTAATTTCATTAAGAATATAAAATCCACGATTCAGAGTACGAGTTTTTGGCATAAGAAGTAAAGTGCCGAGGTATATCAAAAATATGGGTTCGCCGTAGGTCTCTCCGGAAGAATGTAAAATGGAATCTGTACCAAAAGATTAGAACATTCGATGCAACCACCGATTATATTAAAAACAAATAGCGCTGTCAGGAAGTTAAGACGATATTCTAACATCTGTAGCCCAAGTAGTAAGCATATGAATTGTAGGTAGGGAGAGATTCTTCAAATCTAAATGAAGAAAGAACAAATTTTACAAACACACACACGGATGCAGTGGTTCAAATTTTTCATCTTTTTTTGAGCGGTTGTCACCTCGAAGTGCAGAGAAGCGACTAGATTTGTTGAGTAATGGACAAATCCACTCCTACTTTTCATTTATGTTTAAGAAAAGTAGGAAACTCAGATTTTCCATTTGTGTTTGAGAATGAAATAGAGATTTAATGTGTGATTTTTTCTTCCAGTATGGACCAGTTCTACTAAAATTGCAACAAAATATTATTTGGCCAGCGTTTGTGACGACTCATCATGATTCCGGCATGACCGTTTTCACTTGACATAGTTGTACGAGGGCGGCCCCAAAACTAACCGACCTAACAACGAAGACACAAAAAAATTGAAAAAAAAAATTCTTTATTCATCAACCTAACCTCTTTTTGGATTTACTCACTTTTTGCAGCGATATTCAAAAGCTTCTACAACCTGTTTATAATAAGAACTGTCAAACTGTTTAAAATAGTTATCAACGACAGACTCCACCTCTTCATTACTGGCAAATCTTTTATCACCGAGTCATTTTTCAATTTGGGAAATAGAAAATAGTCGAAAAGAGCTAAATCTGGTGACTAATTTGAACTTTTATTCTTTAATTTTGGCCACGTGTGGACTGGAGCATTGTCTTAATAAAACAACACTTCTTTTTCCGCCAAATGCGGCCTTTTTCCATTATTTCAACACCTAAACACTGCAATAAATTAGCATAATATGCACCATTCTTCCTGAAGGTAATCATTAAATATAATCCCACGCGCATCTTAAAACGCAGATTCCATTGCCTTGCCTGCAAATGGAACCGTTTATGCCTTCTTTGGGTTCGATTCTCAAATTCTAGTACACTGCTTTGACTGTTTCTTTTAAGATCTTTAATTTATAATTAAAAAAAATATAGGAGAAAATGAGATATTCCTCGAAAATTGAAAAAAAAAAAAATTTAAAAACACTGAGAAAATTCCATGTGAAATAAGAGAATATTGAAATAAAATCGAATCATTTCCAAAATAAAATGAGAACTATTCATATTCATGATATTGGTATTGTCCCAGTTTTCAGCCAAGCCCAGTTTTTGCTTATTCCTTTCTGACACTTAAGAAGGCTGCAGTAACTTCTCGCAGAATTTGGGCAATAATTCCAAATGAAAAGGAGATTTTTCATTCACAGCTGAGAAAATTACAAGCAAAATTGATTGGTTTCATTTACATTGGAGAAAATGACAAACAACATAATAGATAAAAATGAGAAAAAAATTTGAAAAAAAAATATAAAAACACAGAGAAAATTCCAAATGAAATAGGAAAATAATCAAATAAAATCGAGACATTTCCAAAATATAGTGAGAACTATTCAAATGATATTGGGAATAACTTGGTATTGTCCCAGTTTTTTGCTTATTCCTTTCTGACACTTAAGAAGGCTGCAGTAACGTCTCGCAGAATTCAGGCATTCACAATTGAGAAAATTGCAAGCGAAATTGATTGATATTCCATTTACATTGGAGAAAATGATAAACAATTTATTTAAGAAAATAACAAAAAAAAAAAAAAATTAAGAAAATTCCTAATGAAATAGGAAAGTTTTCCAATAAAATTGATCAATTTCTCAAATAAATTAAGAACTGTTCAAAATAATTGTGCCCAAAATTTGGTTTCTTCTCCGTTTGTATCCAGACCAACTTATCTGATTACTTTTCGATGCTTGAGAAAGCTCAGTTTTCGGTCAAAACATTCATATCACCATTCGAGAAAATTTTATATGAAAGTGAAATCTTACATTTTTGTTTGATAAAATTCCAATTGAAATGAAATTTTCCTTCTGAGAAACAAAACAAAAACTGAATAAATTCCAAATAAAACCGAAAAATTTCTTAAAGAAATTTTGAACTTTTCAAAAGATATTGATAATAACCTGATCAATTGTCAATTTCCTTAACTCATTCCCTACAGACATACGTCATTCTTTCTTCCCGTACAATTACACACTGCCTTTGTATAGCCTATAATTAGGCACATTGATTTAATATTATCATAGTAGAACTTAAGGATCATTACATTGATATTGAAACAATTAACGCTAATTATTGGTAACACAAGAAATTACGTCAAATTTTATAACCATTTTGTTTCTACTAAATACCGTAAATTTACGCATACCTTAGGGAGTTCATTTAAGCCAAATTAAGCCATAAATCATTGTGTTAGAAATACCTGAAAGGGAAAAACGTTAAGAGGTGAAAGATATTATTGAATAAGTTAATTAGTACCTAAATATAAGAAATATAGTTTCAGTTTAAAGGGACTGAATGTGATTCAATATAAATCCATTAACTATCATCTTAATGCTGGATGTATTTAATACCTTGTTCAGTCGTTGTTCAGGAGGAAAACTTTTAATGGGCCTCAGGCATGTTTCCGCAACTTAACGTTAAATATCCAAAGAAGTTCAATGACAGCAAATTTGTGTGCAAACTTTGCACAAAATCTGTGCTAGGCTGTGATTGTGTTATAACTGCTAATGCGGAAAAACCAACCTTTAAAGGATATCTTAAGACATTTCTTGTTTGTGTGTGTTCATTACAAATTTTACGTGTAGCTGTTATTCGTTATCTGCCACTTTTAGCCCCCCAGAGATCATAAACATTATAGAGGAGAAGGGGCATTATATTGGTCTCCCCAAATGTCTAAATAATATTTTTAATCCCCAAATATATGCTACTGTATTTCCCGGCAGAAGAGGGTTTCTCACAAAGTTACCGTAAATGGAAGCCAACCGAGAAAATGTTGATATTTTCCTACAATTCCATTTACGAGTGAAACGCCAATTTAACTACGAACACAAAGCTAACGACATAACCGCCAACCATTAACACAGGGCACACAAAACTTTTTTGGCAGGCAGCAAAAGGATATGACTGCCGGCAAGCTAAATAGCTGGAATATATGTGTGTATGTGTGCCTAAAAGGCTACTGTAAGCAGGCAAATATCCGAGGATATATGTGTAGAAATTGCTTCACTTGCACACCTGTCCTAAACTTTACTTTCCCCCTACAAAAGAAAAAAACGCCAACTGGGTATTTCATACATTTTTAAAACATTAAGTGGCTTACTGTTGGTAGTTTTAGTTTCACCCCGAAAACAAACAAAAAACCGTCGAAAACACTGAAAAAAAACTGGATTTCCCATTTAAAACTAACAGCAAAAGTACACTATTTTCGTTAATTTTAATACTTTAAGTAACGCCAACAGTAGACCAACAGAAAAATGTCGGAATTTTTATTAAAAATTATTTTCTCTAACGAATTCATTGCAAAGTCTTTTATAATACTCGCAATGAAGGGGAAAAAACGCCATTCGCGAAGGCCAGGACCTTGATAACGATAAGATAATGAAACATTAAAAGTTTAGCGAAAGGTGACGATGCAGGCCGAGGAAGATGTCAAAATACATAAAATATTGTAAATCCCCTGCGACAGAGACATTAAGTAAATTTGATAGCCTATTATTTAGGCGCTTACAATGCGGAAGACATACTTGAGGGCGCAATGAAATCTAAAGGGAATTTGTTTCATAATAATCTGATGATATAAAAAGGGGTACGACGCAAAAACCACAATCACAGAAGAGGTATTAAAAGAGACTTCGAAAAAGTAAAAGAATGGGGATACTAAAAAGGATGACAATATGGAAAATGTTAAAATTATTGAGAAAAGTAAAAAAATGTTGAAAATATCAAAAAACAGCGTAATGATAGAAATAGTCAAAATATTGGAAGCTTTATAGATATTGAAGACATCGCAAATATTCGTACATTTTGTCAAAAAAAGTTTCAGGAATTGATTAATAAAATACAAAACATTTGTTATTTATTCAATGTACAGAAACGCCCTCAAAGTAGGCCTCATCCTATCTAATACATTTATACCAATAAATAATCCCATCTTAAAAACATTTTTCAAATGCATTTTTGGCAAAAGACTTCAGTTCTCGCAGCAAATTCTCCTATAGATCTTCTTTCGACTGAAAGCGTGCGCCTTGAAGTAATAATTGGATTTTTGGAATTAGAAAAGAATTTCAAGTGGTTGATGGTCTTACGAGATGATGTATTATCGTGGTGTAAACCACATAAACCCATCAACTTTTTTAAACAAACTTGTTTTTTTTTTTAGCAATTTACTCCTTCAAATGCAGGATTACACTCAAATAATATTGTTTAATTACCACCTGATCATTTGATAAAAATTTCGAGTGCACAAAATTGCGATAATCAAGATATGGTGCAGTTTTTTGGATTTGGATTTGGAAGGTGTACTTTCAAAGTTTATTGACTGATTTGCAACTCGTATTCCCATGTTTCATCATCAGTTATAGTGGCTTTAAGAAGATGTGTTGAAAATGATCCGTTTCATCATGACTGTAGTGTCCTTTACACGATTGAATTTCTGAGGACAATGTAGGTTTTTCGGGATCTGTCGAGCCGTTTCATACCCAAATAGTTGCATAAAATGATACGAATTGATTTATAATACAAGAAAAGTTTAGCGACTATTTCTCCAAAATTTAAATAATCATCTTCAGTCACCATTTCCTTGGAGGCATCGATAGCTGAATAAAACGGACTTTTGAATGCACTGTACCACTGATCCACTCGTGCTTCTGATAAAGTCGATTTACCTCAAGCCTTCTGTAACATATTCAGCGATTCGGAACACGAAATTACATTTGTGTATAACATTCGTATGCAAATTCTTTGTTCGATATTCTTATCCATTGTAAAAATCGCAAAACACATTTGAAATGAAGTGACAAAATCGAGCAGTATAAAAAACTAAATAACAAATCGTGCTCAAATACCACGTCGGTGTAAACATAGCGAGAAAAGTAATTTTGACTTTTGAATGCACTGTACCACTGATCCACTCGTGCTTCTGATAAAGTCGATTTACCTCAAGCCTTCTGTAACATATTCAGCGATTCGGAACACGAAATTACATTTGTTGATAACATTCGTATACAAATTCTTTGTTCGATATTCATATTTATTGTAAAAATCGCAAGACACATTTGAAATGAAGTGACAAAATCGAGCATTACAAAAAACTAAATGACAGATTGTGCTCAAATACCACGTCGGTGTAGACATAGCGAGAAAAGTAATTTTGACAATCCATCTAAGCGGATTTTTTTAATGATAACTCCCGATACTTTTATGGTAATTCCTGGTACATATAATCATTGTAATTATTGAAATTAATAGGGCCACGGATTCTTTCTAATTTAGGCTCTAATTTGGGTTCTCTGGAGTTGGGCTGCAAGGTTAAGGACTGGGTCCCCAAAGTTAAGTAAGTAAGCAACACCTGTTAATAACTCTCAACTTTAAAGCTCAACTCAAAATATATCAAACATTCAGGCAATTGAAATATTAAATACGTATTAAATATGTACGACAATAATATTGAAATCTTGCGTCAAAACACCAAGAAGAAAAACTCTTTCAATATCCCCAAAAAACACTTTGGTTCCAACATTCCTTGACCACCCTGCACATTAAGAAAAATAGTAAAAACCTGCACGGATCAAATGAAACTCCCATCAGTTAGAAAATAAAAACCAACGCTTTTATATATCTCTTTATTAAATATATCATCAACAGTTTCACGAGAAGCCAGTAGTTGGAAAAAAAAATATTTTGGTGAAAAGTGGCAGCCCTTTAAAACAAACGGTTTAAGTTTCAAAGTGCCACGTATTTTTATTGGAGCCATCAAAAGTAAACGATCTCAATGAATTTGTAAGCATGGAAGAAATTGGTCATCGTTATGTAATTCAATATTTCCATTTGAAAGGTCTCAGTCCAACCAATGTTAAAGCCGAGCTAGATTCTACTCTGGGGGAGTCTGCTCTGTTGCTTACGACTGTAAAATATTGGGTAGCAAAGTTTAAACAAGGCCGTTCGAGCTGCCAATTGAGTGGTAAACGCCAGACTTGGTAAAGAAAATCCACAAAATGGTATTAGATGACCGTCGGCTGAAGGTGCGTATTCCAGCTGAAATTATGGTCGTTTCAAAATGTTCTTTACATAGTACCTATAGTATATTGACCGAAGATTTGAGGACAGGAAAGCTATGCGCAAGATGGATGCCGCGCTTTCTTTCAATAGAGCAAAACCAACATCGTGAAGATGGTTCAGTAAAGCGTTTGACGATGTTTCATAGCAATAAAGACGTATTTTTGCATCGATTTATAACCATGGAAGGGACATGTGTCCATCACTTCATCCCTTAAGCAAAGGAACAGTCAAAGCAGTGGACTAGAATGGGAGAATCGTTTACAAAGAAGACGAAGACGGTTCCATCTGCAAACAAGATCATGGAGTCTGTTTTTTTTTTTTTTTTTTGGATGCGCATGGTATTATTTTTATTGATTGACTGTCTTCAGAAAGGAAAACGCATCAACGGCGAATATTATGCTAATTTATTGCAGCGTTTAGGTGATGAAATTATGGAAAAAGGTTGCATTTGGCTATAAAGAAAGTGTTGTTTCATTAAGACAATGCTCCAGTTCATACAAGCACTATTGCTATGGCCAAAATTAATGAATTGAAGCGTGAATTGCTTTATTACGCACCTTCTTCGCCGGACTATTTTTCATTTCTTGAAACTTGAAGAAATGGCTCGGTGGTAAAAAATTTGCCAACAATAAAGAGGTGATGTCTGCGATTAATTGCTATTTTAAAGAGTTTGAAAGTTCTTATTATAAACAGGGTATAGAAGCTATGGAATATTGCTGGAAAAAGTGTATCAAGCTAAAAGGGATTATGTTGAAAAATAAAGAAAAACTTTTCCCAAATTTTTATTTGTGTCTTTTTTGTTAGGTTGGCTAGTTTTGGGACGACACTCGTATGTTTTCTACAGTATATTCATATTTTTTGCCTTCTCAAAATTTCCCAAAAAATTCATGATCTGGTTGAAACCCCACAGAGTTGAAAGGAATTCAATTTGAGGTGTACTCGTATTTTCAAGAACTACTCTTTAAATATCCTTAAGTAACATTTTGGTTGCAGCACTCACCAGTCACCCTGTTTATATACAAAAACCATAGAAACCTATGCAGACCCCATTAAGCATGCATAACAAATATAAGCTAAGCTAAATTTATTGTCAAGAACTTTTAGTTTTACACAGTATATTTATGGGTTTTCGATTTTCAAAATTTCTCGAGATTCCGATGCAAAATTTTCGCTAAATCGAGAAATGAAACTAGGCAAATTCTCCCTGAATTACCAACAAGTAAATTCAAAATTTGCAATTTTGCTACTTCAAATAATTCTGGTCACCGATGCAACAGGATTATATTACTGTGCGAATGGAAACCACCATTCTTATTCATTCACATTTCCTCGATTTAGTTATTCCCATTATCTGCTCCATCAAATATTTTATCATGTAGTTACAAGTATTTCATACATTTATCACTTGATCCAAAATTGATTTCACATAATTTACGTTTGAAAATGAAACCAGCATGAGGTGTTTCAATGAATTTAAAAACCATTGGAAGATGCACTTTAGTCATACTAAGGAATAAATGGTTTTCTCTTCTTTTTTTTCCAATTAACAGCAGTCTCTTTTCTTGACGCAGCGCTTTTCGATTGCTGTACGGGATGAAAGTACCAATACAGAGCCAAAAACGTATACTTTGAAACATTTTAGCCATTAAAAAAGAGAATGACTATAAATTAACAATGAAATGCCGCCTAAAAGTTTACTTTAGATCTTTTTTGCTTTTGCTGTATGATAGTTTTGAAGAAAAACTGAAACAAAGTAAAGTTGAGTGAATACCAAGGGAGAAGAAGAAGCAAAAATGCTAAAGAAATAAATATTCCAAATATTGCAAAGGACAAATGAATTGTGATGGCTGTGGCCTCAATTTATGCAATGGATTTGGCGAAAAAAGGAAAATGAAAGTGAAAATTACGAGTTCTGAAGTGGCTTTCAAATAAGTGCACTTTGGTGAGTGACAAACGTATCAAAGCGAGTGAGGTTTTTGTAGTGAATCCTTGAAGAGAAAGAAGAAATGCAAGGAATTGAATTCCAACAATTACAGGGAGCACATGCTGGTGTCATATAAATTTTATTTTGATTTTTGCGGAATAATAATAATTCTTAACGATTTCATGTATTTAAAAAAAAAAAACATATCTTATATCAGTACAGAAATCTGAATCGACTGAGCTGACTTACGCATACAATATATAAAAAACAGTACTGGTAATTAAGTAATCAACTACTAGTTTAAAGGTATTGTCAACATTTTGTCGTTGAAAAGTTGGCAGAACTGTCCTCTATATATGGAGAGTTTGAACGTGATCTGTCATTTAGTTTATTTACAGTGTTCGATTTTATCAGTTCACCTCCAAATGTGTTTTGAAATTTTTGCTATAGATAGAAACATCGCACAAAGAATGAATAAAAATATAGAACAAAGAATGGATAAAAACATAGAACAAAGAATTTGTCTCATATTTTGTACTGCAAATGAAATTTCGTTTGCTGAATAACCGAAAAATGTTACAAAAGTCTTTATCGACTTTAACAAAAAGCACGCGCATATGAGTGGTACACTGCATTCAAACGAGTTCGGCATGTGGCGGAATATCTTTCACGCTATGCTCGGTCTTCAATATCTTTGAATAAGAGTATCACTAATAAATTGAACGTAATGGTGTCTACGAATTATCATTTAAGTTTGAGATTTATTGTATAGCCCCCAAAGTAGGCTCCTTCCGAAATGAGACATTTTTGCCGGTGAATAATTTAGTCATCTGAACATTTTTCTGGCCAAGAAATATCTTTTATGTCTTCTATCGAGTAAAAACAAATGTCTCGATGCGGAAATTTGACTTTCCCAGTCAAATCAAGTGATATTTTGTTCAGAACATGAAAATTCATTTTCAATGATAATCTTGCGGAAAAAAAGTTAGCCGAAGTCACATCTAACGAGTTTTTGCCCCGAACATGAAAATTCGTTGTCAATAATAGTCTTGTGGGATGCTGAGTTATTGGGCTAGAAAATTCATGAGTTTCGTTTCCTAAAGTGAGGCATTTTTTGGCTAATCTACACTCTTAAATGTCTCACAACGCCCAAACAATATTATTGATTTTTCGCCTGAATTCGGAGTGCATAACGCCGCAGAAATCGAAGAAAATTCTGAGCATTGCCTTGACCTTTGGTCAACTTTTATGTGGATTTTTAGGTCTTGGCTCAGCTGGATTTGTTTATAGTGGGTATTATGAATGTGGGATCAGAATTCATACATTCCACCTCGTCTTCAGTGAACTTTACGTGGTCGGGTATTTGAAGAAAATTTAAGTCTTTCGCAAAAAGTAGATTAGCAAATCGTTTCATACACTAACAATAACTTAAAATGATAAAAATTTGGTCAACTTCTAGGTGGATTTTTAGGTTTTGGCTCAGCTGGGTTTGTTCATAGTGGGAATTATGAATGTGGAATCAGAATTCATACATTCTACCTTGTCTTCAGTGAACTTTACGTGGCCGAGTTTTTGAAGAAAATGCAGGTATTTCGGAACTAATCGAGGAACAAATCGTTTCATACACAAACAATAGCTTAAAGTGATAGAAATTGACGCATGAGATATAGAACGTTCGGCGGGTATCCCCTTCAATTTTAAGTAACGATTTTCAGTCACCATTTCCTTCACAGGCAAATCTTCCTGACCGATTTCAAATACACTGTACCACTCACTTGCGTGTGTTTTGGATAAAGTCGATTTAACTTCTGCAACATTTTCAATGATGCAGCATAGCAAATCCAAAATTTGAGACAAATTCTTTGTTCGATATTTTTATCGATTGTAAAAATTCCGAAGACACACTTAAGATGGACTTTCCAGGCCGGGCGATAGTCTATCGTGCGACCTCTTCAACATACTGTTGGAGATGGTTATGAGGAAAGCCGCAGTTAGCACATCTGGTACACCCTTTAACAAAAGCCATATGTTATGGTAGAAAATTTCGAGATGTTACTGCAGCGTTCTCAAGCATCGAGAAGGAAATTGTTGGTTTCAACGAGCAAAGAGTCTACTCGTTTGGGAAGCTGTGTGAACGTTGAAAACTATAATTCTGAAGTGGTGGAAGAATTCATCTACCTCGGTTCCGCTATAAACAAAACGAATGATGTCAGCATGGAGATAAAGAGGAGAGTATTGCTTGCTAACAGATGTTACTATGGGCTAAGCTAGCGATTCAATGAAGAAGCCCTCTCTCGAAAAACAAAAATCCGACTGTACCAGGCACTGGTTCTATCTGTCCTGTTATATGGCGCTGAATCCGGATGAATCAGTACTGGCAGTTTTCGAGAGAAAAATACTCTGCAAAATATATGGACCCATCATCTTTAACGGAGAGAATCGGCGTCGCTTGAACAATGAGCTGTATGAGCTATATAGCGACATCGACGTGATCAAACGCATTAATATACAGCGATTGCGTTGGCCGGGTCATGTTGCGCGGATGGATCCAAATACTCCGGCTCCGAAAGTTTTCGACAACGAAATCGATGAAATTGGAAGCACCAGAGTTTTGAAATACTATCGAAACTTGGTGTGACGAATTGGAGGAATGGAAGATCGAAGCGATTAGAATTATTTGCTACGGGCGGCGTAAAATATATAAGGATGTCTATTCCAGTCGCCACCTAAGAAGACACTTGAGATGCGCTGGCAAAATCTGGCACTATAAATAAGCTGAATGATAGATAGCACTCAAACTCCACTTCAGTAAAAGTAACATTTACGCTATTATTTAGTGATCAATTCCCGTTTTTGTTTTTTTTTATTTTGCTACATTTGATAATTCCAGTAAATCTTTCGTCTCAAGGTCAGTACTCAATCTAATGTAAATTTTAAATACATCATCAAACTTTTGGGAGTGCATCCCACTAAATCTTTCCTTTCAAGGTTTTTGCTTAATTTAAAATAAATTGTAAATAAATCTGCACACATCAAAGAAGGGCCGGTGATTGAGGCAACTTTTATCCAATAAATTTTTCCTTTCAAGGTTGTTACTTAAACTAATGAAAATTTCAAATACGCTATCACATCATGTTCATATTTGGAGCATACTTTTAGGAGTGAATTTCAATAAATCTTTATTTTCAAGGTTTTTGATGATGATGTACATTAAATTGTAAATAAACTTTAAAGTATCTTAAGATATTCTTGCTATTTCACCATCACTTTATTTAATAAATATGTGACACATTTTAAGTTACGCTTCCATTAACTTTATCAAATATATTTTTAGCCATATCATTTCAACGAGGACAATCCATAGCGAACTGCAAAGCCCAGCATACTTTTGGCCTGTTTTAGATTTAAAAATTTTGCTGACTTTTCAAAAGTTGTTTGGCATGCATTACAATTTAAAGTATTAACTCATCGTTGTTGTTATAAAAATAAATTAATATGCCCTCTCGTAGTTTGCAAAGTTAACCTATACCAATAGAGTACTTTAAGAAGGTCAAAATTCAATGTAATTTCAATTTCCCATCTTAGTCAATATTAATCTTAAACTTTGTGAAAACTTCTCCCCAATTGCTGCTGCTGCTGTATCTCCTTTGAAATCACTTTTAAGCTTTATGGCGTCAAGACAAATGACTGTTGAGATGCTTCTAAAATTAACATTGACATGCCTAAAACCACAACAATGATAAAGCATACTATTAGGCAGGAATACTTTTAGTTTCACCTACTACATCACTGTCTGATATAAAGCGTACGCTTACTTAATCTATATTGACTGTCAAGTAAACTTTTAGAAATTTATCTCAACACACAAAAAGCTAAAGTAATCAAAAAGAAATTTGAAACATCATACTAGAGATAATGTAGGTATATTTGTGGTCGGAAACTGGAGAAAGTGAATAAATCGAATAGAAAAGTTGATGTTTTTAAAGCTAAATTACGGAAAAATACTTCGAAAGGAGTTAGGAGAAAATAAAAAAACTAATATTTTCACAATAAAAATTACAAGATTGTGTGACTTTTGCTTTAGAGTAATATTTTATATGTTATGAGCTGCAAACAGGAAAGTTGAATTTTTGATCCTTCAAAATGGGCTAGGAACCGCAAATCTATCACTTGGTCTTTTGGAGAAGTGACATCCCTCCGTCTTGCTTAGGTTAGATTAGCAAGTGTGGCAGTCTGAATAGAGAGACTAACTTAGACTACATAGTCCACTGTGATGCCACGTAAACTAGAGATATGGCTGTCCCTAGTTTCTCCCGTTAATCCATCCCGAGCGCCTCAAGAAGCTCTTAAGTCGGACAATATCTATATCGTACAGATCTCCGAGGTTCCTAAAGAAATAAAAAAAGCTGGAAAATGAGCTAAGAACTGGACCTTTGCAAAAGCAATGAAAATATTTCCTCTTATTTTGGAAATGAAGGTTAAAATTTGCGGCTCATGGCTGATTTCAATAATGACGTGAGCAATTTGTTTTACTGGTTCATTTTGCGGCTTGTAAATCTTAAAGACGAGCTGCAATATGGGCAAACGCAAAAAGCAAAAAAATATCACATCCTAGAAAACAGGACATCCTACGAGCACCTAAAATGCAGAAGGTTGTGACTATGAAAAGCTGCAAAATCATTTTGTTTCACAATTTATGGGCTTTATCTTTAATTCGTTTGCTAGGTCCAGAGTAGCATCTGTTTGCAAGCAATACCTTTCTTCTAACTTTCAGGATAACGTATGTAATTAGATTTGCTGAGGATGAAAACAGCTAAGTCCTTTCATTCACGAAGCACGTGCACAAAGCAAGTAGACCATTTGGTCATCTGAACAAATAACTTGGTCTGTTTTTCTTCTACCAGCCAAAATACGTCGGCGCACTGCTTGAGAAGACTGCAGTAACAAAATGAAAATAAATATGCATCTCCTGAATGAGATTTTCTTTTTCGGTGAACTTACAAGCATTCTATTTTTAGACTCACTCACAGAAACATCTCGCTGGTTTCTGCCAATGATGTCTACTTCGTCTGCATACGCAAGTAACAAATTTCATTAAAGATATCAGCACCAGTAGCATTCACTGCGCATTTCCTCATAATCATCTCTAAAAGCATATTTTAAAGATTTCACGATAGGTTGTCGCTCTTATCTAAAACTTCGTTTAGCGTAAAATATTTCATATGGTGTCGAGTGAGTTTACGTCATAATAAAACAACGATTATCGAAGGCGACGTATCGGATTGTAGTGGACAACGAGAGAGCATAACGTGACGATCTCTTTTTCTTGAATTTACTCCAGGATTTGCAATATGATTTACTAAATATAAAGCCGCACTGATAACGTCTAATCAGAACAGCCAGAATAGGATTTAGCCTTTCACGTATCACCCTCGACATAATTTTATAAGCTATTTTTGGAAGACTGTTCGCTGTGAAAATTGGCACACACATACTAGGATCGCCCTTTTCAAACACAGGACGTAAAACATTCTTTGAGCCAAATTCTATCAATGAGTTGATGCATGCTAATCACCAGCTTACCAACACCGGCCTTAAACAGCTCTGCCGGCAGGAAATCATTACCCATGGCTTTTTTATACTTAAGCAGTGATAATATTATTCTGACCTGGACATGGCTCGGTGATGGGCAACTTAAACAATGGCAATAATTGGCGTGATTTCTTCACTTGTGTTCCCTTCCCTTTTCCTGAACTGGCAACTTATAGAAGTGTTCTCTCCACAACTGCAGCATACTCTGCATATCTGCACATTTTCGACAAAATTTCCATCATTGCTCTCACAAAAGGGAAGACAATTTTTTCAAGAACGTCAGGATTAAAAGAGTTATGTCGTAATAACTGACATAGTTTTTTTGGGAAAGCTGTAGCGAACTGCATACCAAGCATTACCAGAAACCAGATGGTGAGTCGAGTATATGTTAGCACCACAGGTCACACGCTAGTTCATTGTACTGGAAGCACGCCTACCATCTAATATCACCTGATGAACTTGATGTCTTGTCTTATGATTAGGAGGTAGTCAAGTTGTCCTCGTGGATATCTTTACGGAAGAATCTGACTCCACTTACTTCCATGTTATGCACGGCGGACGATGGCAGATTGTATCCATTTCTGAACTGTTGGATTGAGAACTTCTTTTCTCCCTATTTTGCCATTAAAATCTTTCAGAACAATATTAATGTTGTGGCCAGGACAGCGGTCGTACGCTTCTCCTTGACATTTGAAAAATCTTATCAACTTTGTCTTCCATCGGAACTTTTACTTAAATCAGCATGATAAAAATATACTGCACAGTCTCTGGACAACTTACATCGCATTAGCCCATTAATAGAATTTGGCTCAAGGAACGCATGTATAATGATTTAAATATAAGAGTTTTTTTCCTGTGTTTGAAAAGGGCGATCATAGTATGTGAGTGCCAATTTTCACAGCGTACATTATTCCAAAAAGAACTTATAAGATTCTGCCGAGGGCGATACGTGAAAGGCTAAATCATATTCTGGCTGACCTGATTAGGCGTTATCAATGCGGCTTTAGATTTAGTAAATCACATTGAAAATCCTAGAGTAGATTCAAGAAAAAGAGATCGTCACGTTATGCTCTCTCGTCGTCCACTACAATCCGATACGTCGCCTTCGATAATCGTTGTTTTATTATGACGTAAACTCACTCGACACCATATGAAATATTTTACGCTAAACAAAGTTTTAGATAAGATCGACAACCTATCGTGAAATCTTTAAAATATACTTTTAGAGATGGTTATGAGGAAATACGCAGTGAATACTACTGGTACTGATATATTTAATGAAATTTGTTACTTGCGTATGCAGACGAAATAGACATCATTGGCAGAAACCAGCGAGATGTTTCTGTGAGTGAGTCTAAAAATAGAATGCTTGTAAGTTCACCGAAAAAGAAAATCTCATTCAGGAGATACACATTTATTTTCATTTTGTTACTACAGTCTTCTCAAGCAGTGCGCCAACCTATTTTGGTTGGTAGAAGAAAAAAAGGCCAGGTTATTTGTTCCGGTGACCAAATAGTCTACTTGCTTTGTGCACGTGCTTCGTGAATGAGAAGACTTCTTCGATTTCGTCCTCAGCAAATCTAACTGAAAGTTAGAAGAAAGGTATTGCTTGCAAACAGATGCTACTCTGGACCTAGCAAACGAATTAAAGATAAAGCCCATAAATTGTAAAACTAAATGATTTTGCAGTTTTTCATAGGCAAACCAGTCTGAACATCTTATTAATTACTAATCCTCATATGAGCTCATACCTTCCTGCAGGGCAGCTGCGGTAAATGTCATAATCTCTAAGCCGAACGTATTTTAATCTGATGCAAGTCATCTCCGTAATCGCAGCTCTTACTTGTGGAGGATATACACCATTAATAAGACAGAGGCATTTCCTCTGTACACAATCCGAACATTTCGGGGACGTATCGTCAATCATTATTACGTATTTTCATAATAAATTTTATTTGAGATGAACGGCTATACATTCTCTGTGACAGACCGTGGCGTGATAGTTAGTACAAGCAACTATTGTTCACATGATCACGACTTCAATCCCCGGTGCAGCCACTTGCCATTATTTGAGCGGCAGTAACTTTGATGTACTCGACGAACACTCGTCCCCAAGTGAGCCCAAAAATTGAATGTGCTTAAGCACACCGAATGCGAAAAACTCTTTAATACCGCATTGATGGAACACAAGTGAATTTTTTTGGCTACATATTACTGAATTAAGTACGTCTCTACAAAACAACTACGCATAACTTCCTCTTTGCGCCTTCAACATATGCTCTGTTTCCAATTGCCTTAAGGTATGCTTCATTATGGCTAATTATTTGTAGTTCAGTATACAACAAATAATGTTTAAATAAATTGCGGTCTCTACGACTCAGGTATCTTAAATTGGTACTCATAATGCTGTAGCTTAAAAAATGCTTTTATGTAACTCTGCGTGCTTCATAACGACATCCGACCTAAACCAACAATTCATCAAGCTGAGCGAGACGTGAGACGTGAATTTGTCACACATATATAGGTATACTATTATACAACTGTGTAGAAATAAAATTTATTGGTGTATATGATAGCTTGTGGTTTGCCACTAATGATTTGTTATTGAAGTCACGTCAACATTTATTGAGGCTCTTTCTATTAAACGTCAACTGAACATTTAGATATAGAATGTGTAGAGAAGATTCATCTGAAAAACTTTTGATATCTGCTTTCACTTAAGTGATGGAGCGAATAAACTAAATGTTAGCCTGGAATTTGCTCATTAACTTTCCTAAAGACGAATTTTATATAATTTATATTACCCATATCCACCTGCCAGATAGGTCTGGCAGGCTTCTAGCATTTTAAGAGTCCATTCAGATTAGTGTTGGGAGATAAATTCGACCAAATTTATGTATAGGTTCATTTGTGTGCGTGTACACTATATGCTCATATATTGTCCATGCCATTGTGATAATATTTTCTCTAGCTACGGATTACGTGTCGCCCCTGGGTGTTAGAATAGTGCGATAACTGTACGATAGGTGGCATTCTAATTGTATGAAAAAGAATATTATTTGTTTATTTACATAAATATTATGTTAATCAAAAGTTTTTAGGATGCTTTGTTGCCTTAACAAGGAACAAAGAAAATACTTCACTTTAAGAAAGGATATCTTTCGAACATCACAATTATCCTACTTTTCTAATGATGCAATACCTCAATTTTAACTTATTCACAAATTTTCAGGGCTATTTTATTGCTGTAATCTTAAGGCAAATTCTGTCATATATGTCGTATATTCATGTATATCATATATTCAGTATAAAATACCTGTTTTTTGATGAGTTGTGCATAGCCAAAAACACGCAAATTATTATTCCAAGCATGTCGGCAAAATGGTGCATACTTTTTGGCTTACAATATTTATGACATATGCCATACCATTATAATAACTATTTATTAGCTTTGTGGGCTAATACCATATATGTGAACACTTGAAAATTGCCACAAAAAACAGCATATAATCTCAAGCATGTCTATATGAGATGTGACAAACGTTAAGCCGGACACAATTTACTGCAGACTTTGGTGCGTTTAAAATGACTTTTCGTTCCACTTGCTTTGTTAGTAGAAAATACTTTGGTGGTTATAAAACTACCCGCTTTATTAGATTTGCTGTAGTGTTATAACAAGATAATTGCCAGAAATTGAAAATTTTTTGCTTTGTCAATTAAATTTCAGTGTTTCGCATATTTCTCTTCTGCTTGGCTGCAAGTCAAGAAAATACGTAGGAATCCATAGATCATTTCTCTAAAACTTTGGAAATTGTTTTGACACAAACATTTGCCATGTCATAACAAAAAATAAACGCCTGTCCTTTTTATTTATTTTTAATTGAATAATGTGCAAAGACATGAAATGCGGAAATGATGATCAAAATGTTTTTTCATCATTACGGAAGTTCATAACAGATAAATCGAATCACGTGCCAAGTTCCCCTACATGAAGTAGACAAAAGAAACCGCGTTGCTTTGGGTTTGGTTTGCAAAATTCCCTCCGCCTTAAATTGTGTAATTTATGCCCTACATAACCGCAACGTTTTTCAATTTGTTTCATAAAAACCATAAACCTGTCAGAAACAATAAAAATAATATTTCGAAATTTTGGTAACCATAATAAAGATATATTCTACCACCACAATCACCAATATTGTCACCACACCACGCAATTTAAATGGAACAGAAACTCTTCGGCTTCCTTTCTCCCCAACCGCTAACGCCTTGTTGTTTTTCCTGCCATAAGAGATATTTTTCGCACACTTCATATACACTTTTGTATAGGTTTCTTTCTCTGTTCTGCTCTGTTCTTTCAAGGCGAAATCTCTTAACGCATTACGTGGTTAAATGTTGTAGAAACAGAAAATGCTGAAGTAGCAGAAAAACTTTACCTAAAAGTAGGCAAAACTTTTTGTTTGGAAATGCTTTGCTGTGTATTATTTATTCTGTTTGGCTTCTTTTCACGCTCACATAGACGCCTGCGACAAATGTGGCGGAATGTTATAAGCGTCTTATGAAGATTTTAGCACCTATTAAGCCAACTTGTTTTATCCAAATATAAGTGATAAATAAAAGTGATAGATTGTGAAGATGTTATGAGAGAGAGGGGGAGAGAGGGCGATAGAGGGAGTCTATGTTGTCCCCTCAAGATGATGTAGCTTTCAAAGACTATTTATTTATTAATCTGTATTTTCACATATGAATAGAAAGCAATTATGCGGATAGCCCAAAAACAGGCTGAAACACAATTCCAACACACTACCTAAAAGTACACTACACTAATAGTGATAAGACGATAATGAAATGTGAAAAGCAAAAAAAATTATGGCTGTGGAATTTGCATGCTCTTTTAAATGTTTTTATGCATAAGCAAAGATATTTAAGCCAAAAATTAATTAAAATAATAATCACTATTAAAAGATGTTTTAATCCATATTTAAATGAAAATATTAAAGACTAAATTTGCCAGTGTCTGTAAATCCGAATGCAACAACATTATGGCAAAATATTGCTTAGGTACAGCGATTGGATTCTAGATTGCTACGATTCATATTATATAATAAAATATTTTACACATTGCGTGTCAGTTTTACTGTAAAAGAAATATCTTTGTAGGTTTGTCTGTGTAATGTTTGTCTATCACAGGTATTAGTATGGCTCATATACATATGTAGAATATACATTGTGTAGGATATTTAAAGATAAATATTACAACCAGATATGAAACATAAGATATATTGTTTTAAAAGATAGAACAATGTCTAATCAAATGCAATATTAATGCTTGAAAAGAATAGCACAATTTGAATATGCTGCCTAAAAATATGCTGCGTTAATTCAATATGGGTAGTTGCTATATTGTTATCTAATACTTGTTCAGAGCTTATAGAGGGTTTTATTTAAAATAATGAATATTATTAATTTACGTCAAAATTTATTGGCGTAAAACTTGTAGATAGAGCATGAAGCTGTAAATATTGTCTGTTATCGATAATAGATAAAATGCACTATAATCGCAAAGTTTTCTTATTTTATTAATCTGTTTAAATAACTCCTTAATTGTTAAAAAATGGTTCAATTAACAAACAATAATATAGCTGGGGTAGTCCTGAGCAGCTTACAATATTTGGGCAACGTTTTTGTATACTTTTTATGTCAACCGAACCAACAGAAGTCTATCAATTGAAGATATTGTTCAAGGTTACATGACTCTAACCATGAGATTAATAACATTAGACTACGAAATACCATCATCGCCCTGTTTTATGCTTTGTGGAATGTGCTTCCTTCAAAAAATCTGAAACGAAAAGCTTCTCGTATAAACACTGCAAGCGGGGAATATTTCAAGATGTTGTGGACCAAGGTATTGTTTTATCAGTAAATTGAAACATTTCCCGACAGGCCATTGACAAGGAGAGTGAAAATTGTAGTTTGCTTCTTCTTACTGCTAGAAATATTTGTTACACCCCAACACAACTTGACAAAACATACTACTCTACTCGAAATGTTATTCGATTTATTGGACTCCATAAGAAATATAAAAGGAAACAGCAGTGCACTTTTAGTTTCCAACAAAATAATTTCAACGGCCAGTGTGTAACGTTTTAAGCAATTATATTGGTAAGAAAATAAATCCTGACCGAAATAAGAAATGGTCGATGCTCCTAGAACGTCTCGAACCTGGAGACGACAAGCCTGTTGAACGCAGTTAATCCTTCCTTCCTAAGAATTAAAAAAAAAATGAATTTTGTAAAGTAAATTAAAGTATGAATTTGAAATTGAATTGAAAAATGAATTTGATAAAGTAAAGTAAATTACGAATTCTAAAATTATGAATCAAATTGAATTTTTGAATTGAATTGCATTTAATTAAATTGTATTGTTTTGAATTAAAATTGCATTATATCAAGTTACACTGAATTAAGTTGAATTGCACTGAATTGCTTATATGAAACAGTTTGTTGATATTGTAAATTGTAAAAATTAACTATTCATTTGCCTGTGTAAGGGCCTCTTCAAACAACCATGCAACTATAAAAGCCCCTATTTTGTTACGCCCATATGGCAACCCAGCGAGGCATGGAAGTCTCTTGGTTGAAATCAGCAGGATACTTGATCTCTTTTTCCGTCAGCCGCCAACCGGACCACTTCGCCAGCCGCTCTCAACATACGAATAAAACCTGAAATAATGTAAGTTAACCGTTATCTTTTCCTCATCTCCATTACAAAACCCATTCCACGAATAACGCGTGTTATGGTATTCTGTAAGGCTTCAATAGTGTTCGGCTTGTCCACATAGACTCAGACACTTCTTTCCCACTGGGCACTCTGGGCACGTGCCCAGGGCCCCGCGATAGATAGTTCCTGCCAGATTACTAAACGATAACCAAAATTCTACATTTATCTATTCGCTTAATGTGAGTATCAATAAAAACCTTGTTTATCTACTTTTTTTTTGTTTATTCTAACAAAATAGTGTTCTGTCAAAGTCATAGGGGCCCCATTATACAAATATGCCCAGGGCCTCTAAAAGGTTAAAGACGGCCCTGCATAGACTAACGACTTGACATAACCCCACAAGAAATAATCAAGAGACGTTAAAATGCAAGATCTTGGGGGCAAAATCGAGAGATTAGCTGCTCACCAAATTCATCCCTCAACATATCCATTGTTTTACGAACAGTGTGGCATGTTGCATCGTCCTGATGAAACCACATCTCAACCAAGTTCAACTCAGCCAATTGGGGCAAAAAAAAGATTCCTTGTGGTTGATTAACACATGCCCAATCTCTGAGAACGGCGACGAACTGACATTTCACGATCGTTATTAACACGGGTCGCTACGACTGCAATATTTTCTTCGGTAAACAAACAAAGAACAACAACAAAGTAAGGTTCGAAACTTGAAAATAGCAGCACTAATTGTTGATTGTTGTTCGTATCAAACGATGCACATTTGTCACAGAGCACGAATTTTGATAATAAATTTCAACGATTTGCAATCGTTTGTTAGTCTTTGCTTGATGAAATGGCAGAGTATACTGTACACTTTCCACTTTAACAGATGACGTTTGGAAGCCATTACCAGCCAGTGCTGTCATCCTGAAAAACTTAAATCTTAAAAAATGGCCCTGCATTAAAGTTGAGAAAGCATTCGACACATCTACTTCTTAAATTAGTTGTAGCAGAAGTGCCAAAGAATTTGTGTAAAATTATCGCAAACTTTCTAGATAACAGGGAATTTGAGGTTTCGGTTAGTCAAAGCGTCTTGTCGTTCAAAAGTATTCCGGCAGGACTACCCCAAGGATCAATTTTGCACTCGATCTACACTTCGGATTTGAAACCTCCTAAAGAAGTTGGCATTGCCTATTATGCAGACGACACGGCGCTAATTTCATCAAGCAAGCTAACAAAACGGTCTGCAACAAATACTTTAAAAATTGGAAAATTAAAATCAACATTAACAATATCCAAAGCATACTTTTCCCTTTCAACAAATCTCCGAGAAGAACACCGACGAGACCAATATACTTTGAAGGCAATACCATAGAAACACAGAAAAAAAACTTAGAAAACTTTCCTTCATATTCCAATATCTTGGGAGAAGACACTGCGTTCATTTAGGGTATTGTGGCCATTTTTAAACAGACGATCGAGTGTAAGCCTTAAAAATAATAATCTTATTTTCAAGTGTGTTATTAGACGTATAATGTCTTTCACTTCACCTATATGGCATAATGCGACAAAGAGCCACTTACGAAAAATTCAAATTCTTCAAACAAAAATGCTTAAAAATGATTTTCTACAACCATTGGAGGTAGCGCACTTCTGTGCTACATGAAGAAACAGGATATGAACTTTTTAAGGATTATTTTAAAAGATTAAGTGGTAACTATTTTAATATGATTCTCTTTAGTATCCTTTTTCCGTAATAAGAGAATGTAACGATTTATAAATAACTTAATAAGGAGAATTTATCAAACTGAAAATTTGTGTCTATAAGTGGTCATCTTTGCAGATAGTCATTCTATGAACAATAATTTTCTCTCAATGTTTAGCTTTACTATTTAATTTTGTTTTGCAAATTAAGGTTTTCCAAATCGATTGTAACTCCATTCAATTAATTCAGTTTGTTGTAATAACAAGATCTAGTTGTTGCAATATCTTGGAATAAAACTCAAAAACTGTACACAGTTATCCATTTTTTAGATTTAAGTTATTGTTGGATTAATAAATATAAAAAAACAGCTTGTATATAGTTTCATTCAGAAGATGTAGCACTTAAGCTTAGAAATACTTTGCTTCCTAAAAAAATTTTGAAATTTATTGAAATAATAGCTGCCACCTAATGGCAACTCCATTTCTTTATGTATATAAAATAAAATAAATGAGTTTTCAGCTTTTTGCTTGTGCAGTCTGTCATTATAAAACATTAATAAGTCTTTGTTTGCTTGCTGTTTGCTAATGTAGTACAACAAATATACAATAGGGGGCACGACAGTTATTTCAGTACATTTCATTTATGTGTATATCACAATTAAAGTGATTAAATAGACGTTTTTGAAAAAAACGGTTTGTTAAGAAGGGATCTTTCTCAAATCGGACTCTGCATGGGCAAAAGTTTTTTTGCAAAATTTCCAAAACAGCCCACTGTTTGTGAAACTCAATAAACATATTTTTGGGTAATGTCATTCAGCACCAATCTGAAAATAACTACAGTGAGAATGATATACTTGGTAAATATAATATATAACATTTGTTACTTAAATGCAGACATTATGTCAATCTAGCAGTTGTTGAGAGTTTGAAAATTTCCACTTCTTTTTTGAAATCCAGATTCCACTACAGCAGAACATGGCCCAATGGAAATATTAATACCGTAGAATATTGTGATTAATGTATGACAGACGGTATTCGGACTACTTGACTAAATTTTATTTATTTAAATGTATATTATTTTAAACATAAATTCTAAAATGTCCTATAATTTCCACAGTTCTGCCTCACTTTAAGAAGGAGATAAATATAAAACACATTGTGTGAAACCTCACAAAGGAGGGATACCACTCGAACGACGTAATTAATCTTATTACTGTTAACATTAAATAGAACATTTCCCTCTTTATATGTATTTACAGGTCAGCGTTGTGCCCATATACAGCCAAAGCGATTGTGATAAAACTGTCTCTAATTTTGGTCTACCTGTCACTTCTGTCTTCTAAAATTATGTAATCCATGACATTTGAATTAACAGATGACATTCACATTTTTTCACTAAATCTTATTTAATTAAACTAATGGTATTTTAAGCATAAGCTTCAATGTACTGCATTAGATATAAATTAAATATGAGACACATTATGCGACGCTTCCCTAGTTAGGGATACCATTGTTTTGCTAATAAAGCAATATTTCAATTTTAATTTATTTCAAAATTGTTTTTTCAAAGCCATTTTGTTGTTGTAACTGAGGAAAAAATAATAAAACATATCCTTACATTCACATATATCATATATTCAGTACAAAATATCTGCTTTTGATTACCGGTGTATAGCCAAAAACACAGTAATTATTATTCCATGCAAGTCGACAATGCATGATGCATACTTTTTGGCGGCCAACATTTACGGCATATATCATACCATTCTAATAACTATTTATTGGCTTTGTGGGCTAATGCCAAATACTCGTATGTGAACACTTGATAATTGGCGAAAACAAAAAGCGAACGTATAATCTCAAGGGTGTCTATGTGAGATGTGACAAATTTTGAGCCAAATATAATTTACTGCAGATTTTGCTGCGTTGCAAACGTTGCAATAGAAAAAGCCATTTTGGTGAGTAGTAAATTTAGATTTATATAGAGCATTTGCAATTATGGCATATTTAAAAGTCACAGTTACTTTTAGGCTCCATAGAATTTATACACTCTTTGTATTGGCATATCTATGGGGTTTTTTGAAAATCAAGGATTACTTTTAGGCTTTATAGAATTTATGCAATTTTTCCATTGTTTTCCAGATTTTTCATAACTTTTTATAACTATTAAGGATCGACCATATGGTGAGCTCCACAGCACTGAAAATTGGGACAATGTGAGTATGTTTTAGACAAGTCAATTTTTTGCTTATGTGATACTTAAATCATCATTGGAATTATATACCAATGGACGCTTTCGTGCTTCATAAGGAATATAACTGCACAACCAATTCTTCAGCAAATGTTCACTTTTCTTTATGCCACCATCTTATGAAAACGTCTTCAGACTCAACTCCCCCGCACATTAATTTACATTACCTTTTTCAGTTCCTCATTATGAAAACTCTTCATTACAAAACCCTAACAATTTCATTTATTGAAGGCTACCATTTATCCACAAATCGTGATAATCATTCCGAAAATCATCATCTATTGATCAACCTGAATAGGATCGGATAGGCGGTGGCCTAACTAGACATAAATAAAAATATCATTATTATTAAAACTCAAGAGCAAAAAGAAAGAGAGCAAAGTAATTTTCGACCTCTTTTTCATAAATTTCGGGCGATATCACGGCGACTCTCAAATGATCCAACGTTTAGGAATTATCCACGTAAACACGGTCTCTGATATAGCCCCTTAAAAAAGACTAATGCCGTCAGATCGCATGATCCTAGTGGCCAATTGACGTCATCAAAACTTAAAATTACGCCTTCAGGACACTTTTGTACGGGTCCTTAACATCGAATTGGGGTAATCAAGCAGCAGACTAGAACACTGTTCATTCAATCATTATAAAGTAAGATTGCGGACCGATAAAGAGGTCAGAAAGAAGTTTCTAGTGAGCAAACTGGAAGTAGGTCGGAAAAAAAAAGTTCCGTGTAAATGTTTCGATGTTAGAGATTCAGAGAAGTGAAAGGAGTTTGTAATAAAAAAAAGTTTATGTTAAAAAAAAACTATCAAAAAGAATCAATAAATATGTGTGATTGTAGTTGTAAATAAGTCATCATGTGGTAGGTTTTGTCCATAAGGACGGGGGCATAGATTGAGGAGGAACTAAGGTGTGTATCGAATTTAGACCCCATAAATTTAATTAATAGAGAAGCTATGGGTCATAGCAGGGCGGACACAACATTTGAGGATGGCTACAACAAGCTCTCTTGGTGAAATCGGTATGTTTTGTGTAGTGTTTTATTTTTCAATTTGTGCTTACAAATACTTTTCTTGTTTGTTCCCTGGAAGTGTGGTTGAAAGGGTTGGTATCCTCTTGAGAGCTGGAGCTGCCTGAGAATCAACCATAGCGTCGTTTTGGGGCACGTAACAAAATTCGTTACCTAATCTAGGTGTAGGAAGAATATTATACAAAAAGTTCAAAATATACGCGGCTATTTATGATATGTCTCGGAACTACAAAAAAAAAAAACAAAAAAAAAAAATAAATAAATAAATAAATAAAACGTGATTTACAAAAAGATGCATCTAGCTGTGGGGTCTTTGTATTGATGTATGCCTCAAAAATTCTAAAAAATCAGAAACTTACAGAACTGAATAAACCGAATAATTTCAGACTACAAATGAGGAAATTACTAATCAAACATCAAGGCGATAAAAAGAATAAAATTTTGTTGCCATTGCCGCTGCTTCAAAAGATATCAATGAAGAGATATTTGTTTGCCTAGAATTTAAGTACTACATATGCGACAGATGTAGACACAATTATTTCGAACAAAAACCGAAAAGCTATAAATCCAAAATCGGTTCTTGAAACCACAGGTCAACAAAACGTCAGTTATCAAACGGCCATAGCTCTCTGAATTAAAATTCGGATAGTCCGTCACACTTTCACTAACAGGATCGATATTTTCAGCAGTGTGTACGTTTGTAACGCTTCCAATCTCTTCAAATTTCTTTTTTTATAATTTATAATATATTTTGTAATTTACAATAATTTTTATAATTTATAATTTTTATAATATAAATTATAATCTTGCAAATTCCTTTCACAGTAGATCGATAATGACAACCATAATTATCCTGTTATGCACAAAAAGTGCCCTCGTTTGAAACACCACTTTTTTGGAAACTTTTAACTATTTTTACGCGTTCTTCGGTTGTTAAACGCTCCACATTTGTAAATAGCAAACCTTTCACTAAATAAACAACACTTCAAATATCAGGTATTTAACAGCTGACAGCCTTGCCAGACCGGCGTTTTTGAAAGCATCAAATGGATAGCCTTGTATATTCTGCTATATTGTGTTATATCTTATTCTATAATATTCCCGACATTACAAATTTCCGGTATACCGGGAAGAATTGAAGAAGTGTTTTTCCGATTTTATAGAAATTGAAATTGTGGAGAACTACAGTCTCCAGTCCTCTAATGGTTGGGTGTACAGAAGGGCTGGATTGAAAATATAAGCCAATCAAAACCCAACGGCTAAAGATTAGTTAAAGGTGATTATAGAAATGTAAATATTTGCTTGCCAATCTTTTTTGTTTGAATGCCGATTATAACATTGCACTTATCATTAAGCTTGGTTTGATAATAGCTATACTTCCTTCTTCAGATGCAAACGAGGGTACTCCCAAAACTAGCCAACCTAACAAGGAAGACACACAAAATTTGGGAAAATTTTTCTTTATTTTTTAAAGTAAACTCCACTTTTTCCACCGATATTCAATAGCTTCTATAGCCTGTTTATAGTAAAAACTGTCAAACTGCTTAAAATAGTCATTTACTCCACTGCCGCAAACTCCACCTCTTCGGTGTTCTTTTACCACCGGGCTCTTTTTTTCAAGTTTTGAAATAGAAAATAATCCGAAGGAGCTAAATCTGGGGAATAAGATGCAAGATGAAGCAATTCGAACTGTACTGCATAAATTTTGACCATCGCAATAGTGGATAAGTGGACTGAAGCATAGTCTTGATGAAACAATAATTTCTCTTCCGCCAAATGCAGCCCTTTTCTCATAATTTCATCACTCAAACGCTGCAATAAATTAGCATAATATTTGCCGTTGATTGGTTTTTCTTTTTTCCTTTCTGCAAATAATCAATAAAAATAATTCCATGCGCATCCCAAAAAAACGGACACCATAACATTGCCTGCAGATGTAACCGCTTTCGCCTTCTCCCATTCCAGTCCACTACTTTGACTATTGCTTTGTCTCAGGTATGAAGTGGTGGATCCATGTCTCATCCATGGTTATAAAACGACGCAAACATTCGGTTTTATTGCGAAGAAACGTCGCCAGACACTCTACTGAAACATCTTCATAACGCCGTTTTTGCTTTATTGAAAGCAAACGCGGCACTCATCTTGCGCACAGGTTTCTCATCTTCAAATTTTTGGTCAGTATACCATATAAAACACTTTTTGAAACGTCTATAATTTCAGCTGGTTCAAGCATCTTCAGTCGACGATCATACAATACAATTTTGTGGATTTTCTTAATCGCGTCTGGCGTAGACACTTCAATTGGTCGACCACTAATGTGTTAGTCTTGACAGCTCGTACGGCCTCGTTTAAACTCTGCTAACCAACATTTTACAGTCGTGAACGAAGGAGCAGACTCTCCTAGAGTAGAATCTGTGTCGACTTTAATATTGGTTGGACTGAGACATTTTAAATGGAAATATTGAATTATGTTGGGAATAAACAAATCAAGCAATCAAATGTTTTCTACTTGCCATACTTATTTATAATTTAATCGTAGTAGGTTTGCCATATGTGTAGTAAATATACATGTACAATATTTTACTCCTATGTTAATAAAATTTCATTTTGTTTTTGTTACCTAGGAAAGAAAAGTCTATTCAATAAAATATAGTGATCTACTATAAATTACATAATGGTGAAAATTTTTTTCGATGTTTACAAATTCACTTATGTCGTTTACTTTTGATGACAATGTGGCTTTTTGAAACTTAAAACATATATTTTATAAGTTTTCCATTTGTCACCAAAATCATTTTTTTTTTTTGCTAACTGGAACCGCCTTCATTGTTCCTACCTAATGCTCAAATATTTTCCATACAAATAAGGATATGCTATAAAACTTTCGTTTTAGAGGCATTGTTTTTTTGTTTATAAATATGACAGATACACATAATTTAAAAACTCAAAACATGCTGATATGCCAAATTTTGTTATTCTATTACTCTTTTTCTAATTAAGGTACAAACTGCTATGATAGCGATCTTAGATATCTGTACTATCCAACGCTAAATCATAATTTTCCTGTGAAATGTCTGATACTTTTAGTTTTTTCTCGCTTGGTGACAGGCCATTATTTTCATTTTATAATACATTTTTATCTTTCAACCTCCAAAAATAAGTTTTCGTTTTTATATGAATGCTGTATACACAAAATGTTGAATTTCTCAAGAAAATAAAAATTAAGCAAACAAATATTTGATGTTATATTTACGAAAAAAAAACCCAGATGGCTGACTATAATTTATATTACCACGATATAATTGCTATGATATCATTTTATCATAATAAATAATTAAAACTAATTACTAATTAGTTTCAATGGCTTTTTAATTTATATAAATTTTATATAAACTGGCCATAGCAAAAACCACAATTTCATGGTATTAGAATTAGAAATGACAAACCGTAAAATGTTGTGTATTTATAAATCGACCATAATTTATTTTTTTATCAAAGAGAAAACATCAGCAATCAAGCACACATAAACCTTTGCAAAGCAAATACTTTTTATACTTTTTTCTGAAATTTGTTCAATACTTTTAAACGCTTATGAGATTTAGTTTCTTTTATTTCTTACTGCGATAACAAATAAGTCTCTGCTGTTTTACAAGATTAAATTAGGGCTCTCTAGCAAACAGTCGTCTATTCAAGATACGACAAAATTTCTCTAATGCATGACAACGTTCATTTACATAGTGCGACGTCGAACAGTGGAATATTTTCATATAAGCTGTAGCAATAATTAGAAAGAATTTAGTTAAAGTTTTGAAACATCGTATGCGTAATTTGTACGACCTCATGCAGAGTAATAATGCATTAGAGTAGTGTACAAACCAAAGGTTGCCTGATCATAAATCCGGCCCCTTTTTGCCAACAGATTCACGCAAATGACAACGTTACAAATCATATGTTTCAAGTTGGAAGGCGCCACATTATTTAGTATCTTTATTTGAGTCATCACAAGTAAAGCAAACTCTATATTTGGCTACATGAGTGTTTTTCGAACTAAAAGCTGAGTACTGCAGTGGCAGTACCAACATTAATATCCTTAGTTTAAGATTTAAATACTTATTGTGAATGTCGAAAAGACAGATTCAATAATAAAACTAATATTCAAAAAAAAAAAAAAAAAAATAATCAAAATTAAACGATCTGAGTGAATTTATAAACATGGCAAATAATTGGTAGCCACTGTATAATTCAATATTATCGTTTGAAAGGTGGGATAAACATGGGAAACAATTGGTAACCACTGTATAATTCAATATTGCCATTCGAAAGGTTAAATAAACATGGAAAAAAATTGGTCACCACTGCGTAATTCAATATGTCCATTTGACAGGTTTCAGTTCAGCCAATATTAAAGCCGAGCTAGATTCTACTCTGGGGGACTCTGTTCCTTCGTTAACGATTGTAAAATATTGGGTAGCAGAGTTTAAACGAGGCCGTACAAGCTGCTAAGACAAACGTCACAGTGCTCGACAAATTGGGGCATCCACAGCGTAATTTAAATACTAATGACATTTATGATGTGAAATTTTGCACCGATATCCATCACAGTACTGCCAATCTAAAAAGAAAACTTTTCTAAGATTCAACATATTATAGGTATATTATAAATTGGTAACCACTGTGTAATTCAATATTTCCATTTGAAAGGTTTCAGTTCAACCAATATTAAATTGCTGCGTCCACAGTGTAGCTTAAATACTAATGACATTTATGATGTGAAATTTTCAACAGATATCCATCACAGTGCTGCCACTGTGACTCTGCTCCTTCGTTTACGATTGTAAAATATTGGGTAGCAGAGTTTAAACGAGGCCGTACAAGCTGCCAAGATGAACACCGTAGTGGTCGACAAATTGCGGCGTCCACAGTGTAGCTTAAATACTAAAGACATTTATGATGTGAAATTTTGCACAGATATTCATCACAGTGCTGCCAACCTAAGGCAAAAACTTTTCTAAGATTCGACATATCCTCACAACTTCAATTGGAGACTGGTCCCACTTTTTCGATAAAGTATTGTAATATTGAAAATACAGGGTTATCTATTTGTCCTATTCAAGTAAAGTTAAATACAACGCGCATTAAGCTATGATTTTAATGAAACTTCTTTTTACTTCATTATAATGCTTGCGATTTATCAACATATACGAAATTACCGCATCTGTATTGGCTGCAGCAGTGGAGTCTTTTGAGGTAATTTTCGAAAAAATACGGCCCAATGACATCTCCAGACCATAATGCACACCAAATAGATACTTTTTTCCGGATGTACTGGCTTTTTCGCAATCACTTCTGAGTTCTCCGATTCGCATATATGACAATTTGCTTTTTGATGTAACCACCGAGTGAGAAATGAGCTTCATTGCTGTAGAAAATTTAGTTCGTTTGAAAGCCTACGTTTGAATCACCACTTTTGTATAAAGTTTTAACCATATTTCCGCGTTTTTCGGTTGTTAAATGATTTATATTCGTAAATGGCAAATCTTTCACTAAATAAATTACTCTTCAGATGACAGGTATTTAACAGCTGATAACGTTGCCAGACCTGCGGTTTTGAAACCACTAAATGGAAAACTTATACAATATTGAAATGTTGGAACTTCATTATTCTGGATTTCTTTGACTGCTTAGTAAGTTAAAGATACAAGTTGTACTAAAAAGAAATCCATTATTTCACCAATAGATGACTTTAGTAGTTTGCATCTCGTGTTGTATGAGTGCTGTCGGATAATGGTGGCCAAGTCAGTATTAACGGTGAAGAAGTCTCTGTTGTTTGTTTGGTAGGATTGGCAGGGAACCATCTAAAATAAGTTAGTCAGAGAAAAACAGAAAAGAACAGATTACCCGATGATGTACGTTAAGTTTTTAGACAAAAGCCCATTCTCAATAATGCTCTTGTGAGACGGTGCGTTATTGTGCTATAAAATCAATTAGTTTTCTTTAGACGAATCTGCCCTTTTTCGACGAGTCTGCACTCTAAAATGCCACATAATGTCCAAATAATATTCTTTATTTACCGTCTGATATTCTGGCAAGTGCTCTCCCTGCTTTCCCAAAGTCAAACTCTTAATTCTGATCTGTGTTTTTACCAATTCGAATATCTGAAGGCGGCAATCGCAAAGAATCGCCTAGCTTTGGTCAATAACAGAGAAATTGTGTTCTACCAGGACAAAACCAGGCCACACATATCGATAGTTTCTCAACAGAGACTCCAGCGACCTGACTGTGTATCTCTTATGCATCCATTTTACCTACATAGCCCGTATCTGGCATCAAATGATTACGGCCTATATCAGTATAGGCGTAGCAAGGGGGCACTGGGGGGAAGATTATTTCAACCAGAATTTTGTTTTCACATCCAAGGTTTTCAGATTAAGCGCATAAAATGAATTTAGTCCCCCCAAAATGAATAAATGAAATAGTAAATGAATTTATTCCCCCCAGAGAAAATTTATTGCTACGACAATATGTATCAGCCAATGGCGAATGATCCTGGTGGTGACGAATTCGCCTTAAGAGAAACTTTGTGAAAATCGATTTTCAATTTCTTTTGCCAATTCGAATGAGGGTTTATATGATAAAGACATAATGGAATTATATTTAAAATGACAGCCAGTTATCGAATAAAACGGTGGGTATTTGAGTTATATCGGATCTTAATAACTGTGCTAAATAAAGCGTCCAATGGCATGCAAAAATAATATAATAGATATATTTTTATTACGCCTTATACATACGTAAAATGTGTAGGTAAGAACTTTTAATAGTTGCTATTATTATATTAGAAAATGTATGGAATGCGATAGCCATTTGCTTGTTATATTTCTTTTATGTCAGCCCTCCAGTCCTCCATACCTAAGGGAAAGCTCGAAATGTCATTCTCTATCACCCTATGCGGTTTTCAATCAGTTATACGTTATTTAGTTGCATTACATTATACAAAAATCACATTCCAAATATGAGAAAAATTCTAAAAATTTGTCCCCTATGCGCATTACGCACAAGAGCGTTTCTCTATCACATTCATTTAACATCATCAGGTGGGTAACTAACTAATCTCCTTAATACCATTTTATGTTATTAAATGCAAATTTCCAAAATATCCACGCTACCGCATTTGAGAATTTTTACAACAATTTCTTAGAATACCATTAACAAATTAAAATTTCACTGCTATATTAATACCATGTCATTCACGTTTGCAATAATCCCCACTCCTACAAAAATATCATGTTTCATGGGGAAAACAAAAAAGAACAAAAATATTATATATTTTCAACGAAAAACAATTTTTTTTCTTTTTGGCACAACGGCCAAAAAGTATGCCACAATTCCAATGCCTGCAAGCAGGCTATAGATAAATTGTATTTTAAACAAATATAAGCTGATTTTCGGTGACAACTCAAACAATTGAGTTTTTCTGCAGTTGAGAGAAAACAAGAAGCCAAGAGAAAAACTGAAAAATATTTTTGTGGATGTTTTTTTACGTCTCCACCATTAACTTGATGTATATTTTTTTTTTCGTATACGCAATTTTTGTCATAAAATGTACCAGACCACATTTTATTAGCATTGTTAAAGCGTAATTTTTCTGTGGATTTTATAAATATATTTTAAAGGATATTATGGTAAATTAAGTGGCCAGAGAAACTATCAATGGAAAAATGGTAGAAATAAGATGGAAAAAATGTTGTCAGAATTTTCTTTTATGCTCTAACAAAAAATTGTTTATACACAAAGAAATGGCAAATATATAATACTATTTATCAATGTCACTGCAAAGTGTCGACCGCCAGGGAGAGGTGTGCATATTCAATAAGATTGTAGCCACTTTATACCATGTGAATAGCTTAACTATAGGCAACGGAGTTAACAAAAAAAGATGAAGAATTTTCCTTGAACCATAGCTGCTATCACCTTGAACTATGTATGTACTGAGTATTAAGCAATTCTTGTATTTTGATAAATGACCATATAAATTTTCAGATTTTAGTCAAATAGACTGACTTACATACATTTTGTAAAAACAAAAATACAGTCATTTGATCAATACAACTCAAAATGTATATTATCCATTCAAATTTGTTGTATCACCTTTAAAATAGGCTCCTTACGAAAACATGTCAAACAAATTCAATCACTAAACCTTTTTCCAAGCCCATTTGCCTTAAAAAATTACGTTTTCTGTCGACAAAAAATCCAATCAGACATTTTCCAAACCCATTTTCCTTAAAAAATTAGGTTTCCTATCGACTGAAAATTCAATCATTATAACATTTTTCAAGCCCATTTTCCTTAAAAAAATTTCACATCGACTGAAAAGTTAGTCAGAGAAAAAGATAAAAGGCAACTCATATCAGATTACCCCATGATGTACGTTAAGTTTTTAAATAAAAGTCCATACTCAATAATGGTCTTGTGAGACGGTGCTTTATTGTGCTATAAAATCGATGAGTTTTCTTTAAACGAATCTACCCTTTTTTGACGAATCTGCACTCTAAAATGCCACATAATGCCCAAATAATATTCTTTATTTATCGTCTGACATTCTGGCAAGTGCACAACACTGCGATAATCAAAGAAAATGGTCGATATTGTTTTGGCTTTTGTCAAAGTCTATGACTTGGACTTTTTCGGTTTCGGCTCAGTTGTATGAAACCATTGCCAATTGTAGTCAACTAATGGCTTCTCTCTTTCAATTTACCAGATCTGAGGACATTTGTAAAGGGTGTCCCAACAAGAACGCAAGATTTAAATGACTGATGCAGCAATTGAATTGTTTCTCTGGCTGAATGACATGTGGCGCCGTCTTGTTGAAACCACATGCCCTCCACATTCATTTCTTCAATTCTAGGCACGAAAAAAACTGATTTGCGCTTGACATGCCTCATTTTCATAAAAAAAAGGTCCAATGATTCCTCCAGCCCAAAATCCACACCACACAGTGACACGTTGAGGATGCATTTGCTTCTCGTGAATCACTCGAGGATTTTCCTCACCCCCAAATGCGAAAATTCTGCCTATTGACGAAGCCATCAAGATGGAAATGGGCTTCGTCACTGAAGATGATTTTATCGGTAAAATCAGAATTTTCATGTTGTCTCTCCAATACCAAATTAACCCAATTAACGAACTACCTTCGCTGTCCATCGTCAACTGGCTTCAGTTCCTGAGTCAATTGAACTTTGTATGCATGAAGATGCAAATCTTTCGTCAAACTTCGCTGCATAGTGGATTTGGAGACACCAATTTGCTGAGCTCGGTGTCGAATTGAAGGGGATGGAATTTGAGCGACATCATCACGTACGGCTGCGACATTTTCGGTCGATCGACCTGGTCGAAAGCGCGTTGTTGTCTTTACATCACTAACAGACCCAGTTTTGGCAAATTTATCCATTAATCTCTTTGCAGTTGACTCTTTTGGAGCATTATTGTGACCCCAAATTGATCGCAATTTGCGAACTGTAGCCGCAAAACTTCCACCATTTTGGTAAAACAATTTCACAATGAGAATGCGTTGTTCATTCGTGTAGCGCTCCATTTTTACTAACCTCGTACCTTCTACCAGCAAACAATAACAATTGTTCAAATGTCAAACAATGACACTTCGAATGGCGCCAAATTTAAATCTTGCGTTCTTGTTGGGACACACTTTATATATGCATTGTGTAACTGCAAAATCGCTTCGCCGAACAGGAAGTCGTCCACACTATTATCTTCTCCCAAAAGTTTTTGTGTCGTTTTGGGATTGAGTATAGATAATGCGTTTGTTTCGCATGTTTTCAGATAGATTAGGTACGCTTTTAATGGTATACATCCCTTTATTGGCGGAAGACCTCAAAAACTTTCTTTGTTTTATGCTTCTTCGTCCGCAGAATTATCTTTTCACAAAAGTTTTTGTGTCATTTTAGGGTTAAAAATAGACAATGCGTTTATTACGCATGTTTTTAGGCTTAGAAAATGCAGAAAATGTGTTTTCAGCTAGATTAGGTACGTTTTTAATGATACTCGTTCCCCTTTTTGTCGAAAGACCTCAAAAACTTTCTTTGTTTTATACTTCTTAAATTTCAGCTCTAACTAAAATAGCAACCTACGTATTCTGCAATACTAAATTTTTTATATTTCATAAAAAATAACGACTTCTAAGCCATTATAAACAATAGGTTTTGTGTCCTTTTGCTTTTAATTCTTACTTGTTTCCATATGAAATTCTTCAATTAGATAAAATCATGGCTGTATACGAGTATTTTACAATAATTTACAATTGAACAGAAACAATTGAAAAAAGAAAACCAATTCAGATACAAATATAAGTTTTGTCAAATATATGTATAAGTAAATATAAGCTGTATACTTTAAGGTTTCTCTCAGTTTTACTAACATTTACTAACATACATTATCAGCTTATACTGGAAGGGCTTTTGTACAAATTGCTTCTTTAATCCAAGCTATTTAATAAAGCTGTTTAGTTTTACCGAACAATTTCAATTGTATTGTATTGTATTGCAATTGACATGGCATAAATACTATGTGCAGTATGTCAACAAAATATGGTTGCCTGTTTTTAGGCGTTCTACATCGCTATATACTTATATGTACATGTACGAATATATAAAATACCCAAAAGCAATATACAAAGTTATGGAGTATGTTCTAACAATGTTTTTATATTATATATATATATATATATATATTTATATATATGTATAATTTATAAGTAATATTACATATATTAGTTGTAATAAAAATCAATTACAACAATTAAAAGTAATGACATTGGCTTAGAGAACATCTATGTAAAGAAGTAGACAAAATTCTTTATTATTGGTATGTAAAACTTTATACATACAAATTACATTGCAAATTAAGAAGTTTTCATAGCCAAAATCAGTCTCTGTTTGGGTGTTTTTAATATATACATATATAGGTATATATATATATATTTATTTTTTTTTTTTTTTTGTTTTGAATATTGAAGTACTGGATATGAAAATTTAATGCAGGAAATTTGAACGAAATGGCACTACGTCCATTATTGAAGCCAAATTCATTCTGCGATGTTGCATTTATAGTATGAAATTAAATTTATTTTGTATGCAAAGCTGCTTTTGATGGCTTGATTCAGTACAAAGTTGCAGATTTGACAGCAAACGAGGATAAAACCAAATTGTATATTTTGGCGAAAAAAGAGTTTACTCGTTAGAGACCTTGCATGAACATTGATATCCACAACTTTGGAGTGTTGAACATGTCAATTTCTATAGGCCGCGTAGTCAATAAAAGTTATGACATCAGCCAATAAATCAGAAGAAAAGCATTTCTTGCAAACAGGCGCAATGATGAACTAAGCAAGCAGTTTATTGACAAGACCGACCCTCGATGAAGAACAATTCAATTCAGTGTTGAAAATGTCCATTTCTATAGGCCGCGTAGTCAATAAAAGTTATGACGTCAGCCAATAAATTAGAAGAAAAGTATTGCTTGCAAACAGGCGCAATTATGAACTAAGCAAGCGGTTTAATGACAAGACCCTCCCTCGATGAATCACAATCCAATCGTACAAGATACCGGTCAATGGATATTATTGAAGTCATATGAATTATGAGCTGAATGAGATGTATAACGACAGCGACACCGACGACATCGAAATATAGCTGCTGTGTTGGCTTGGACACGTTGTGCGGGCGAAAAGACTAATACGCTCCAGCAGCACGAAAACTCTTTGGCAATGAAATCAGTGGAAAAGAGTAATCGAAAAAGATACTCCGTTTGGTCAGCCTTCCGAGTCACAGCTAAAACTTACTTAGGGGACCAGACGTTTCTGCACGAAAATGTTTGCCTCACTGAATTCTGTAGGTGGCACTGAAAAAAGCGACCAAAACACCCCTACATAAATCAGGCGACTGGGCCACCGATAAAAATTGGTGTAACGTAATGGAAAAACGACGTAAGAGACTGGAGTGCTCCGAATTTCTGTGATAGTCGCTATTGAAGTCAGCTTGTATGTCTAAAGTCACTACCTGTTTGCATCCGGTTCTCACTATTCTGTCTTTAATTATTGAAGTTCGGCAAAATGCACAAAACCTACTACATATCATAAATATGTTATATAGAAAGGATTAACCGCCCGGCAGCTGTACACATTGTGGACAAATATTTGTCAATAAAATAGCAAAAAAATACCAATACACTGGCACATGTGGAGCCTGGTATATCCAAAATTTCAACAAAATCATGTAAGAACGTAAGGTGTATCATTTAACCTCTCCAATGAACATAAAAAGGATTTCCGGTCTTTGGGAATAATTACTTGTTTACCAAAGGTTGCAGACTGCGAACCAGAAGTTTTGTCTTAAGTCATACATTCTTCAAAGATTTCTATGACTGTGGTTAAATATTGAGCAATTGTCCTTTACTTCTTGGAAATAGTTTTTAGATTAATATGATTAATGTACTATAGGTGGCGCCATTCAAATACATAATTATGAGTAATATTATAATAAGTCAAAAATTTCAGTTAAATGTGTCAACGTTTGCATCTGTATTAGAAGACTTGCTTGTTGGAGGGGGGGGAGGGAAATAAATTTCCACCGCAAGATCGCAAATTTTTTTAGACATTAGATATCAATATCCAAAAATGTAATGGTGATATAAGAAAGCTATGAGAATTTCTTAATAAGCAATTGGGAAATAATCAACGACGTGGAGACGTTTAAAGCTAATGCTATATCAATCTCTGACACACTCTCCACTCACCACTTGTCTAAAAGCTCTACAACCGGCACAGAATAGATTTTTAAAAACTGTTTTTAACCTACCTATGATATTCAGTACATTTTCTTTATATAAAGACTGCCACAAATGTTTCACCTATTAAGGGATTATACAAAGAACAACTTTTGGTTTATGTCCACAAATCAATAAATGGAATTGGAGTCTTTACAACATCCTTTCATAGGAATATATTATACACCCAAAGATTAACACGTCAAGCAATGGATTTAAATGTCGTGTTTTGCCGGTTAGAGTTGACCAAGCAACGTGTTACATTTGCTGCACCATTTGAGTATAATCAATTGTCAATATACTTGAAAGAAACTTCACTTTTATCAGCTTTTAAAGGCCAATGAAAAAGATATTTGATAGATTTTGGAAATGCTTCTAACATAGTTTTGATTTATCTCTCTTATTATTAAATATTTTAATGTTAAAATTATAAAATTATAATGTTTGTTATGGTAGTATTACATGAATGATTTTAGTTGCCTGTTAACCCCTATAAAGCCAAACTGGCGCTGTAACAAAAATTACAAATTGCTGCAAACTAAAGCCGGAAGCCCTCCGAAAATAAACGTCTGTATGTTCCGAACAGAATTCTACCCTATTTGCACTATTGAGATGAAACATTGGCTGATTGTTATTTATTTCTCTAGCATGGCTTCTGAGCATAGTATAATTAACGTGCTATAGGTGGCGTCTTTTAAATATACAAAACTTTAAGCACGAGCAAGGGTATATTCGAAATTTTACCAAAATATGACAAAAAAACCTAATTCTTTATTTGAAAATAAACTTTCACCGCAATCGTTCAAGTTATTTTAGACTTGTGCTATATTAGGCAACATTATGTGGAATTCAACCCGAGGTGGTACCATTTTCAACTAAAGAAAATTCACCCATTCTAAAGAATATAACAAAGATTTCTGGTCCTTTGTTTCCTTAGAAAAGTAGTTACATTACAAACATCTTGTGGAATTCAACCCGAGATGGTACCATTTTCGACTAAAAAAATTCACTCATTCTAAAGTATATAATAAAGATTTCTGGTCTTTTGTTTTCTTACAAAAATTTGCAAACAAAAAAAAACATTTTTTTTATATTATGTTTTCCTTAAGGATACAAATCTGAAAGTTTCCAACAAAATCCTATTACATTAATAGGAGTGAGATAAAACATAGGCTATTTATTGCTTATTTCTCGTTTAGGTTTTTTAGAATAGTACGAATAATGTGCTATACGATAATTTAGAGTAATGTTAAGTCCGAAATGTCAGCAAAATCGTACTTGCCTGTAGGGAAATAGACTTCCATCGGAGTCAAGTAAATTTTTTTTAGACATAACCAATAAATATAACAACAAATTCTTTACTTCTTAGTCATACATTATACATACATGTAGACAAAAGTACGTTCCGAATAGACTTCTGCACCACACTACGATTATTGTGCTATAGGTGGCGCTTCTTCATTGCATACAAATTACTTATGTGACACTTAAAACTCAATAACGTAACGTTCCACAGAACTATTGGCAAATTAAAGTTGTAAGCTTGAAATCGCCTTAGCAAAGGAACAAAATTGTCTTATGAAGTATTTACATATCGACTTATATAATAATGAGATTGTCAGCAACCGAAACAAAACAACATTTTTTGAAGTTTTACAATATTACGGAATAAAAATAAACGCAAAGAAAAACAATTTCAATGTCATTTGAAAAACAATCTAATTACACCCATCTTCTCTGACAGAGAAGTTAAGTGAACTATGTAATGCCCTTTATTTGAAAACAAAAACATTTAAAAATTATCCTGGCATGAAATTGGTCATGTGTTGTACTCGTTGGTGGTGTATGAATCGGCGAGCGTGTGTTTTGTTAATTATTCACATTAAGTATATACGAATTTTACGCTTCATCGAACCATTCCGATTTCCGAGGGTTGTCCAACCATATGAAAATGAGATTTATTTTTATGATATATGAATTTCCGCCAAAAGATAACAGCAGAAATGTAGTAAAAAAAAACAACAACATAATACAAAACCATCTAAAAACAACATTACATTAAACTATAATTTAAATAGTAATTATGCGTTATTCGTTGTTTTATGTTGTATTTTATCGAAAACGTGTCGCTTATGGAGTTGGCATTTAAAACTGTGCTCCCCCTCTCTCTCTTTCTCACTTTATAACTAACTTAAAAAGTCATAAATTATAGTTGTCGCTTATTTTTGTTTGGTTATTGGTGTCATTTTTCTATAAATGCTCTATGTGTAATTTTTTAAGCCATTAATTTTGAGCAAATAATTTTTTGGGTCATTAGCTCGATAGCAGTTTAAATATAGAAAAATAAACAAAATTATTAACACACACTGAGGAAAGGTAGAGGAGAAAATATTATGGATTTTTAAATACATTCATAAAAAATTTTATCAATTTTTACATCTATAGAGAAAGGAGGAATTGTAGCCTTATGGTGTGATAGTTACTTTTTGTGACACCTATAAATATGCTTTGTTTTTGTTATTGAGCTTAAGTCTTAAAAACGGATAATAATTTCAATATTTACAATACATTATTTTGGGTTGCAAAGTAATATAAAATTTAAGAGCTTTATGATGTTGATGTAAATTATAATTCAGTTTCAGTGTAAGTAAGATGTAAAAATTGTATTATATCCTTCAGCCCTCTGCCCTTAAGCCTAAATGTAGGCAACAATTAAGACGTAATAGAATTATGATGGTGGGATGTTTTTGAGGGAAGTTTGCGATGGTTGTATACTATTATTATAATTAGGCATAACAAAGTGTAATAGCTTAATAAAACACGCGTAAAAAGGGTAAAGGAAGGTGTTAACAAAATTTTTGCTAAAATGTTAATTAATAATTGGCTATACTCTGTTTCCAATTTAAATGTGAGGAAATGTGAAATCATGCAAAAAGATTCCTTTTAATGGACGGAGAGTGCGATTACTCGTATTAAGTTTTGCGGTTTGGGAATGATTTCTTAGATTTCAATGCTTAAAGTTTCTCTCTAGTCAAGGAGGTTGTTGTAGCAGTTTAGGAGTAGCGGCGGCGGTAGTTATATTTTGCATAGTCCGAAAAGGCCATTTTTTCTTTTTTCCTTTTTTGCTAAAAATCTTTATTTTTTCTTTTAAATCTATTTCATTGCATTGAAAACATTATTTCGGTGCAAAAGCTACGATTTGTCTGTCAATAAATCCGGCCCATTTTATAAATAGCTTCATGCAAATGCTGTAAAGCACTCAAATAATATTTCTTGTTGGCAATTTGGGTCGGCAGAAGAAACTCGTAATGCTCAATACCAAGATAAACGAAAAAAATTTTAATCTTCAAGTCAATTTTCGGGCGACTTTGCCACTATCTTTTCGATATTGTTTCATCTTGAGCACAATATTCACCTGGTTGGTCAGTTGTTCCCAATTCCCGATTTCATACCGCTAGTATTGCTTTCTTCACATAATGATGGCAGCCAGAAATCTTCTCTTCACAGATGTTAACGCGACAGTATGTAGCGAAAACTGTTTAAGGGGTTTGGCCATCAAACGATGTTTGACGCCCCTAAAGCCAAAAATATATGGAGTTGGCTGGTCCATTTGGCACGTCAACATCATCAACAAGATTTCTACTTTTTAATAGATAGATGTATGGATTTATGCTACAAATCTAGGATTTAAGGCACGTAACTTGCACCGGTAGAGGTTTATGAACGAGGTAGTTAGAACGATTGAAATTCAAAACACTTCAATTGAAATTTGAAAAATAATTGGTAGTTTCGATCGCAATACACTCTATTCAATAATGATGGGTTTTTGTGAGAGTACTTTTAAGTCTCCTATTATTATAAGCTACTTACCGCCCATATTGTTGGTGTAGTTTAAATGGTGACTATCCAATTACCTTTATGTTACCATTACAATTAAACTACCCAATGTACAAATTAAGGTGTAGACCATGCTATGGAATTTCGAACATCTGTTGATGTGTTTCGAATTTCAATTGATTTGTTTTGAATTTCAATTTATGAGTTTTGAATTTCAATTGATGAGTTTCAAATTTCAATTGATGTGTTTTGAATTTCAATTGATGAGTTTTGAATTTCAATTGATGAGTTTTGAATTGCAATTGATGTGTTTTGAATTTCAATTGACGTCTTTTGAATTTCATTTGATGCCTTTCGAATTTCAAATGGAAATTTTAATTTTCAATTGATGTCTTTTTAATTTCAAATGAACATTTTCATTTTCAATTGATGTCTTTTGAGTTTTAAATGGGAATTTTGATTTTCAATTGATGTGTTTCGAATTTCAATTGGAATTCTTCGAATTTCAATTTTAATTCTTCGAATTTCAATTGGACCGATACCGAACGTCACAGTTTAAGAATCATTTACTAGACATGTAGATTACTCGACTACTCGGAACATGCTTCAGACACATCAAGGTAACTGCCGCTCAAATAATGATAATTGAATGTATGCGGGATTGAACTCGCGATCAGGCGAACGATAGTCACGTGTACTAACCATCGAGTCACTGTTGATGACGCCCTTCTGCAGCCTCCATAAAAATAGATTTACAGGTCTCGAAATTTAATTATATTATAGCGTTCTATTGAATAGTAAAACACCCACTGGATTTTGTTTTACAAATTTTACATGCATTAACATTTTTTCATAGCTTTCAGCTAAATGCTAAAATTATGAAAATTTCTCAAATTTCTTAATGTATGCGTAGGTTTTTATATATTTAAAATCACAATTTTTCTGTAATTTGCAAAAGTGACGGAAAAACAAATACTATAAATGATACGTTGCGTTAGAATTTGATCAAATCGAACAAAAACTATCAAAATTTGATTTTTTCTTGATTCCCCAAACTTTGACAACTTTGCGCCCTCTGACGTCGTCAAAATAAGTTAAATCTACAAACAACTTTGTGGTTTCTGGTCACTAGTTTCAGAACTTAATAAACAAAAGTAATATTTATTATAATCAAAGTCATTTTTAGAGGACTATAGCCTTTTATAGAATCAGACACTGTGCGCTACAGTGAATTATACAGCACCGTTTACAATTTCAGAGGGCCCTGCAACAAAATAAGACATTGTTCTTCACTGCAATCGATATTAATGCTCGAACAGAACTCACTTAACACAATGAGGCTCCTATCCACATTATCATAGTATTTCTCATATTAACTTTTGTACCACGTCAAAGTAAAAATAATGATAAGTGACTGTACGCGGGATTAAACCCACGATCAAGCGGACTATAGCCACGGTGAAATTTAATGAAATCGAACAAAAACAAAAAAAAATTGATTTTTTTTCTTGATTCTGTAACTTTAATAATTTTGCGCCCTCTGACGACATCAAAATAAGTTAAATCTACAAACAACTTTGTGGTTTCGAGTCGCTGGTTTCAGAATTTCATAAACAAAGAGTAATGTCTATTATAATCAGAGTAATTTTTGGAGCACTTTTCTTCATGGAATCATGCACTACACCGAATTACCCAAAGCCATTAACAATTTCAGGGGGCCCTGCAACAAAATAAGACATTGTTCCCCACTGCAATCAATATTATTGCTCGAACAGAACCCACAACGAGGCTCCTACCCACATTACCATAGATTTTCTCATATTAACTTTTGTGCATTCATAATCTTCTTAGAAATATGACATGAATTTTAACACTGCAACGCAGACCAAAATGTTAAGAGGTTTGAAGAAAACGCCAACATTATCATTAGACCGTAACGTATCACAAATTGAACATACAGTAGAGGTTTCTTGGCAAAACCTTCTCTTCCTCCACCTCCACTTATAATGAGCACATGACGCGGTCACTGAGGGAAACGGCAATGGCGAAGTGGGATTGATTGAGCCGGTGTACTCGTATTTGCAAGAGACCGGGACGAGGTGTCTACCGCATGTACGAGTATTAGAGTTTTGCATGCATGACTTTATAATGGCACATGTGGCGACGGTCGATCACATGAGAACAGGTAGATTCATTTGCAATCCTCTAAACACGCCACCACCAACTTTTGGCTGGCATCAATACATTTATGGTTTAGCAAAATAAAAGAAGGATAACTATAGCAAACAGACAGACAAATAAATTGAAAAAAAAAAACAACATATAAACAACACGATGACGTTCTCTCTGTTGTCCACTCAAGTGCAAGAGTAAGAAAAAAAAAAAACCATTTCAAAATTAAAAAACCTCGAACAGGTAAAAAATTCTCCAAACCAGAAAAATGTTGCATGGGCTTTGTGGTTTTCGGTTGGTAACCAAAATTAGCGTGTTTAAGTTTTGCTTCCCCATCAAAAAAGGAATGAAAAAACAAAACACAACTCAGATTCGGTAAAAACCTACAATAGCAATAACCAAAACGTTGTTTCTATGGCATAAATGCGCTTAAATGCAACTACTGACTCATGCAAGAGTCTCAGCCATAAAAACGCTATAGCAAAAGGGCCTCTTAAAGTTGGTCGTTGGAAAACATCGTTATAATTTTAAAATTTAATTTCCATTGAATAAAGAAGTTGTTTTTTAGTCATAAATGTAATATTTTTTGCAACCTTTTGCCTCAAAAACTGATATTTGTGGTAATTTCAGGGAAACCTGTGTTACCCTTTGACCGGGTTTCCTGTTCGTTCCTGACAAGCTTGCCTTCTAAGACTACAAAAATAACAATTTTGTCCTCTAATAGAATACAGGATGTGAATGTTGACTGAAAAGTTTAAAGGCTTTTCATTGCTCTTCTTGGTTGCATCAATTGAAAACCTACATAGTTGGCTAGTGTGATCAATTCCCGATACTCTGTTTGCAGAATGTACGAGAATGTGCTCGTATACGAGTACGTTATATTTCATTATTCAAAATTATATAATTTCATGTTACCCTGGCTCCTGATGATTTAAATTAGTTGCATTTATATTGAAAAGAAACAATACGAATGTTTGAAAACAAATGTAATATTTCATTTTCAATTTATTTATTTATTTGCAATGCATACTTGTGTATTTATTCGTATGCACACATGGCAAACCACTACACAGGTGAATGTTTTTAATTAAATTAATTTAACAATTTTGTTTCGGCGAACTCTTGTTAAACAAAATGTGAAAATCAAAGGACAAGAGGGTCAGCATATATTTGATTTATAGTGAAACAAAAGCATTGTTTGGAATTCCATGAATGAAACTCATCAAGTATTTGAAATTTTCAGATTTCTTTGTTAAGTAAACTTTGGAAACAAATGTCCTTTAAACAGGAATATTAAATATTAAATGCAACTTTTATGTGATAAAATTTTAAATAAAGTTTATTATAATGCATATATATTTTCGGTATGTCTACAACATTTCTACCAATTGCAGATAAAACTTGTGATTTAACTTAGAAGCAGCTTCCCCCAATGTCCTTTTGCGTTATTACAAATGTTTGTGGACTGACAGAGAAGACAAAATAAGTCGCTACATTCTTAACAACAAATGCTCTGAATTTACCCACAATAAAAGAAGCAAAATTATAACTTAACCAAGTCTTTTGCTTAGAAATATCGGACCAAAAAAAAAGCACGCCAAGTTCGATCAACTGTCAAGGATTCGCTCACTCTTTTCTTCGATTACCAAGGCGTAGTGCATCAGGAATTCTAATCACAAGGTCGTACGGTAAATAAGGAGTCTCACCTTGAAGTTATGCGCCGTTTGCGTGAAGCAATACGAAAAAAACGCTCAGATATTTAAATATTTATAAATTGAACGACAATTATAATATGTCGGTCATCATATAAGGAAGGACATACAAATATTTTCCAAAAAACCAAATTTTAAATGAAGCGTTTTATGCCGACTATCAAAAATTACGTCTTCGGAGCGTATTGTATTCCCTAAGTACTACATTTTGGAATATTTCATATTAAGATATTTTGCCTCAATTGTTAGGAATTATTGTATAAACACGAAATGAATCAATGTTTCCAACAACCTCATTACAGTAATTTTGGAAGTAGTTTAAAAATTCTTCGTGGAAAATGCATTGCATCCTTAGAAATGATGAAAATGTAATTCTAATTGAATGGCTTCCACTTTTTTTGTTGGGTATTCATGTATAAATACCAGAACGATTCAAAAGCTAGCCGATCCGACGTATAAATGGTACCAGTAGTTTGAAAAAAATAATTTTTGTGAAAAGCGGCAACCTTATAAAACATATGTTTTAAGTTTTAAGACGCCACCTTGGTTAGTATTTTTATTTGAGCCATCAAAAGCAAATGATCTCAGTGAATTTGTAAGCATGGAAAAAATTGGCCACTGTTATGTAGTTCAATATTTCCATTTGAAAAGTCTCAGTCCAACCAATATTAAAGCCGAGCTAGATTCTACTCTAAAAGAGTCTGCTCCTTCGCTTATGACTGTAAATTATTGGGTGGCAGAGTTTAAACGAGGCCGTACGAGCTGGCGAGACGCACACCATAGTGATCGACGAATTGAGTTGTCCACGCCAGACACGGTATAATAGTGATAGTCGGCTAAAGGTGATAGGCATTTCAAAAAGTGCTATACATCGTATACTGACCGAAAATGTGAAGATGGGAAAGCTGTGCGCAAGATGGATGCCGCGCTTGCTTTTAATAAAGCAAAAGCAGTGTCGCGAAGATGTTTTAGTGGAGTGGTTGGCGATTTATAACCACCGCTTCATACCTGAGACAAAGGAACAGTCAAAGCAGTGGACTGGAATGGGAGAATCGTCCAAAAGATGACGAAGACGGTTTCATTTGCAAACAAAGTCAAGGCGTCTGTTTTTTTTTCTTTTTTCAATGGCGAATATTATCTTAATTTATTGCAGCATTTAGGTGATAAAATTGTGGAAAAAAGGTCGCATTTGGCGAAAAAGAAAGTGTTGTTTCGTTAAGACAATGCCCGAGTTTACGCATCTACTATTGCGATGGCCAAAATTAATAAACTAAAGTTCGAATTGCTTTATCACCACAGATTTAGCTCCCTCGGACTATTTTCCCTTTTCAAACTTGGAGAAATGGCTCGTTGGTAAAAGATTTAACAACAATGAAGAGATGAAGTCTGCAGTTGATGACTATTTTAAGAAGTTTAATAGTTCTTACTATAAACAGGTTATAGAAGCTATTGAATATCGCTGGAAAAAGTTTATTGAGCTAAACGGAGATTATGTTGAAAAATAACGACAATTTTTCCACCTTTTTTGTGTCTTCTTTGTTAGGCCGACTAGTTTTGGGGCAACCCTCATTAGGATTATTACTCAAGAAGCGGTTCAAGGTAGATCATTTTCATTTTCCATATAACTGTCTGAAAGATACGAGACTAATAGTATATATGGGTCTAATTTATGAATTAGTGTGTGGGAGGTACCAGAAGGTGCGGATCAGAGGCGTCCATTTCCCCTTTCAAAACTAAGTTTACGAAACATTTGGTGCGTCCAAATTTTACCGAATTCCATTAACTGCTTGAAATACATGAAGCTAAGAAGAGGTTGGTTATATCGGTTATTTATACTCGCATGAGAGGTATCAGCGTGGAAGCTTGTCTTTTTCGGCGATAAAGCGATAAAACAAACATAAAATCCAGTTATTGCGATTAACAAACTGAGAATTATAAAGACAAATTTAAATTTCGAAAAATCGTCCAATTTATAAGGCAGATACTCAATTTCAATTGCGGTAATTTACATGAGTCTCGCGGTAAGGCTTTACTCATGTTGTGCCATCACACATGGGACTCTTTTTCTTTTTTTCTTTTCCTTTGTATCTTTCTTTTCTTTTTTGCAACAGCCAGCACCCCTTTGGGGTACTCAAACTAATCCCGAAAGGATTAGTCGAAGTACCTTTGAGATAAGAAGCTTGGAAAATTTCCTTAGGGCTTGCTTCCTCTCTCAGCCAAAGTACCTTTGAAGTCACTGGTATGAAGTGAGATTCATCCCGGTTAGAAGTGAGGCCTATCTAGATACCTCAGCTATGCGAAGAACAGTGTTTTCCAAGTTCCCGCATTCCCTTCAGGGAACCCTTAAACAACGCAAAATCACTGAAAACACATGTTCGGGCAAACACAGCCAGCACGATGCTCCCACAAGGGGTCCAACGCCATGACCAGGCAAGAACAAAATGTTCCTGGTACCCCTGGGCTCCCGTGCTACCAGAAGAGAAGAACCATCTGGTCTAAGTTTCGCAGACAAGCTACTCCAGTTTTGTTTTATCATACCTCGCATGGTATGCGAATTTTCAATGTCCGAGGAGAAAATATCGACACAGCAGTAAATGTCATGCTCTTCTAGTCTATTAATCATATCTCTCTTCGAAAGACCGACTATACAACAGAAAAGAAAACTCTTCCGATATCTCTCAACGGCTTCTTTATGGTCGCTCCTGTTGCCAGGGGAAGGCAGGTACTAGAAGAGATGGATCGATATAGCCCATTTAGTCTGTGCCAAGTTTTAGGAAGTTTCATACCGACGTACGGCAATTCGTTTCTACGCACGTCGCTCAATCGACTTAAAAAGTCCTGAAACACATTTGGTCAAATGGTACTTGGTAATTCAAACAACGTTTCCTCCTATATGTTACATTTTTATAGTATCAAATAAATATAAATAAGAATTCAATAGTTAACTACGACTTCAACCACCAATATTACAGAAATCACAACAAGCTCAAGAATGGTCAAAAACAACGGAAGTTGTTAGAACTCATGCCTTATGCCTGAACATGTAAATCCGTCGCCAGTCTGGTTGCTGCCAGACTTATGCCAATAAAAAGGTGAATGGCCTTAAAACATTGTTTCTCTTGATAGTCCCGAAGTAAAATAACATGCGATAAATCAAAAAAACAAGAAAAAAAATTACTGAAAAATCTGATATCTATCCTCCTTTCAATAAAATTCCTAACATTTTATCCCATGTTATCTTTTGCAGAACAAGACAATGACTATGACAAAGTCTTTATCTAGTCTTTTCGTGAACTTTTGACTTTTGCTGTTTCCTTCTCCCTTGTGAAATATTTCCTATAAATCACCACCCACCACTCTTTTAGCTCTCCCTCTTTCCAAAATATTTTACATGTTTTCATTCGATTTCATTTAAACGCTTAAAGACTCTTTATAGTGCTATCGCTTTTTTGTTTTTGCTTCGATCCCTCATCCCAGGATTTCGACTATTCGTTGTAATCGTCGTCATCGGATATGCCTTTCACCACCCATCTCATCGATGACATGCCGTAATGGTAGTTGTGCCGTACAAAAATTGTACGCAAAAGTTTTAATTAAATTTTGTAGGTTTTACATTCTTGTTACGTCTTTTTGCACTAAGCTAAGATGAAGTCTTAGATGGTGGGCAGAGAATACGATTTGGAAACAAACCCAGGAAAAGATTTAAGGCGATGAAAATCTGATTTTCATCAAAGAAATTTGAAGTAGAATTTTAATAACATCTATACCAAATAGACATCAAACCTATTTTCTTTCAAATATGATGAAGTAAGATTTTAACTACAGGGTGGCGCATAAGTAACGTTAACGGCGGTTATATTGAAAGCATTCTTGTGTATCATTTGGTTTTAACTCGTGAACCAATTGCATCTTATATGGGAAAAATGTAACCTAAATATATAAAATTCTTTGCAAAGACCGCCTAGACATCTCTAACTGCTGCTGGGGTTTCCTCAATACTTGCTTACACTCGAGCAATGGTCACTTCATTTCGAACTGCACGATGTCTTCCAGCACGTGGAAGATCACAGACAGCCCTTTGTTTCCCAAAACGCTAAACCAATCGGTAAATTGTTGGAGTGCTGAGAGCATTTCGAACATGAAAGAAATTTCAATATGGTCTGAATAATCGAATGCTTATTTTCAGAGCAAAATTGAGCAACTTTAGTTCTTTGTTCTGTGCTGAACCTTTCCATTATAAATTTCCCAAGTATTATTTAGTTAATTCTGTAAAGAGACAAAAAAGACTTAAACAAAAAATTTATTCATTGATCAAATCTTAACATTGCTTATGCGCCACCCTATATACATATATACATGGGCCGCTAGCGTTTCTCTATTTTTCCTTCTTATGGCGGGCTGGAATCGTTAGCACGATATCAGCATCGATCGATGAGTGCAAAGTCTGACGTAAGGACCCTCTTCCTATCTTTATTGACAAAAAATAAATGTTAGATCTAAACTTTAATGTAGCCGTAGGGTAATAAAGTGAGCGGTAGTCGAATATTTGGTTTAGAAAACAACATCAAAATACAGAACAAATTAATAAATTTTATCCACCGTTTATAAGGCAATATCTGTGCGTAATAAGGCGGTCCCAAATCTAGCCGAACTGACGTATAGATGGTGCCAGTAGTTCGAAAAAAATTATTTTGGTGAATAGCGGCAACCTTGTAAAACAAATGTTCTAAGTTTCAACGTTGTTTAGTAAATTTTTTTGAGTCATCAAAAGTAAACGATCTCAATGAATTTGTAAACATGGACAAGATTGGCCACCGTTACGTAAGTCAATATTTCCATTTCAAATATCTCAATCCAACCAATATTAAAGCCGATGCAGATTCTACTCAGGGAGAGGAGAGATCTGCTCCTTCGTTTACGACTGTAAAATATTAGGTAGCAGAGTTTAAGCGAAGCCGTACGAGCTGCCAAGACAATCACCGTAGTGGTCGAACAATTGAGTTGTCCACTCCAAACACGATTAAGAAAATTCACAAAGTGACACTGGATGATCTTTAGCTGAAAGTCCGTGCGCTGGCTGAAATGACAGGTATTTCAAAAAGTGTTATATAACGTATATTAACCGAAGATTTGAAGACAAGAAAGCTATGTGCAAGATGGGTGCCGCGCTTGCTTTCAATAGAGCAAAAATAGCGTCGTGAAGATATTTCATCAGATTGTTTGGCGATGTTTCACCACAATAAAGCCGAATTTTTGCGTTGATTTCTAACCATGGATTAGACATGGGTCCACCACCTCATACCTGATACAAAGGAACAAGCAAAGCAGTGGACTAGAATGTGTTAATCTTCCCTATCTCATTCTTGATGTTTAAGGGAATTTGTTGTTTCCATCGCCTGTACAGTTTGCACATCAATGTAAAGCCTCAAATAAATGAACATGTTCGAGACAAAATGTTTGCTGGTTTACTTACCCAGCACAATTTTTGTGGGATTGGTTCCACCAACAGTACTTCTAGAATAAATTCTGTGTAATGTGTCCCCTTTCTATACACAATCAGTGCATTGGAACTATTTCCAGAATTTGTTGTACTAAATGAGGTTTCTACACATATTTCTCAAAGCAATCATTTAGAGAAAAATGGAAACAAACCAATATAAAAAAAAAGGATTCTATGTTTTAAAATTGTATTGGTGCGCAACTAAGTTCCCGCTGTTTTCCACTAGATGACGCCAGCTGTAAGTGCTAGTCGATTCTGTCATAACCTAAACGTCATGAGCCAAGCTTAAGCATATGGTAAACATACCGCTTCGACACAATAGCGATCTTCTTTTGACGTTATATTTTTGGTTGCGTGAATATGTATGTATGATTTTGTGGCAAATAATCGTCATATGCGGGAAGTATTGATTTTCTTCTTCCAATCGAAGAAAACGACGGCTGAAGCTCATCGAGAACTTCAAAACATTTACGGCGATTCTGCTTTAAGTGAAACAACGTGTCGAGATTGCTTCCGTCGCTTTAAAGACGGTGATTTTGATGTTTTCGATCGTTCGCATGAAGGAAGACGAAAAACCTTCGCAAACACTGAATTGACGGCATTGCTTGATAGGGATCCGTGTCAAATGCAGATAGAGCTTGCTTTAGTATTAGGAGTTATCCGCCAAGTCATTTCCAAGTGATTGCATGCCTTGGGAATGATTTAAAAGCAAGGAATTTGGGTTCCTTATGAGTTGAAGCCAAGGGACGTTGAGTGTCGTTTTTTCGCCTCTAAACAACCGTTTCAGTGACAAAAAAGGAGGGAGTTTCTTCATCGTATTGTAACGGGTGATGAAAGAAGGGTTTATTACTGGAATCCAAAGAAAAGAAAGTCATGGGGGCCGCATGGTCATGCTTCTACATCGTCGCCTCAGCTAAATATTCACGCTGCAAAGGTGATGCTCTGGATTTGATGGGACCAGGTCGGTATTATTTCTTACGAGCTGTTTAAACTAAGCGAAATTATCACTGCGGACCGGTATTGACTTCAATTAAAGCGAATGAGTCGAGCTCTGCGAAAAAGTAATTCTTCAGCATGACAACGCTCGCCTTACGCAGCCAAGCCCGTTAAATTCTAGCTAGAAACGCTGATATGGGATTTCCTACCCTCTAGTATTAGGAGGCTCCCACCAAACTATTTCCAAGCGATTGCATGCGTTAGGAATGATTCAAAAGCAAAGAACTCGGGCTGCTTAAGCGACAGAAAAGGAAGTTGTTTTTGCATCGTATTGTAATGGGTGATAAAAAACGTATTCATTACAACAATTCAAGGAAAAGAAAGTCATGGGGGCTGCCCGGTGATGTTTCTACATCGTCGCCTCGGCCGAATATTCACGCTGCAAAGGTTATGCTCTGTATTTGGTGGGATCAGGTCGGTATTATTTCTTACGAGCTGTTTAAACTAAGCGAAAGCATCACTGCGGACCGGTATCGACTTCAATTAATGCGATTAATCCGCGCTCTGCGCAAGAAAAGCCCACAATACGTGGAAAGACACGAAAAAGTGTTTCTTCAGCACGACAACGCTTGGTTTCACGTGGCCAAGCCCGTTAAACCCTACCTGAAAACGCTGAAATGGGAAGTCTTGCCCCATCCGCCATATTCTCCAGATATTGCGCCGCCCAACTATCACTTGTTCCGTTCGGTGGCACACAGTCTGGCTGACCAGCAATTTCATTCGTATGACGGCATCAAGGAATGGCTAGATTCGTGGATAGCCTTAAGAGATAAACAGTTTTACCGTGACGGAATTCGAGCTTTATGAGAAAGATGGGAAAAAGTAGTAGCTAGTGTAGGCAAATACTTTCAATGCATCATTGTAAACATGTTTTCATAATAAAGTTGCATTTTTATAAAAAAAATAAAACAGCAAACACTTAGTTCCGCGTTTAATATATATAGAAGTTCATTCTGCAACAATATATTCCAGAACTAGTTCGAAAGAACAGCCTCATGTTCCGGTTTTGTGGTAAGAACCTGTTGGTTTTGGAACAATCTCATATAAAAACCGATAATCGATAATGGAAGCAAAACTGGAATCTGTTTTTTGACAATGTAAGTAGTTCTTTAATCAATTATTTGCAATAGAAAATTTTGCTGGGTAACTTTTGTTCCGCTTTAAATACTCACGAAACGAACGCTCATCCAACTAATCGTTGCACACTTCCATTTTGCCATTTTGTTTGACAAACAAAATTGTTTTAAAACAATTTGTATGATTGATTATTGAGTGATCTGCTTAATTTCGTAAAACATTAACTATGGGTGTAAAAATGTCAATAGATTTATTATCACGGATTAGGCGTCAAAATGAATTGAAGGAATTTTCAAATTTAAATCAACTTTTAAAGGAGATCACCAACGTCAAACACTGACGCCTTCACAAGGATAAAAGTTAAAATTATAGTGTCTTATTTACTGCATAAATGTATATCCTTTCATATGACTGACAGACTAATAAACGAAAGCAATTAGTTATATTCACTACAACCATTTTTAGAATTTTCTCCTTCCTTCCTACACAACTGTTGTTTTAACTGAAAAAAACAAAAATATTCTTTCATTTTGCATCACACTTCACATCGTTACCGAGTAAAGCGTGAATTCCTACTTGAATTATTAATTAACATCGATTAAACCATAAACGCCTTTTCTGTGAAAATTACCCTGAACATTAAAGCAAAAACAAAAAGAAAACAAGAATTCTCCTGAATCCAGTGAATGGGTTGTTTGGGGAGCATGGAAAAAAACTCTTTTGCAAATTTCTTCATTAAATAATTCAACACGATTTTTTTTCTTTAGGCGTAAGGGTATTTAAGGATTATTGCGATAAGCTAAAAGAAAGAAAGTTATGTAATTCCATAACATTAAATCTAATAGAATTATTGTTAAAAGGAAATACGAAAGAAATAAAGTTAAATGTTGCGTTACCCTTAATCGTAAGAATCTTAGTTAGATTATGAAAAGGATTTTAATAAGGAAAGTCTGTTATTAAAAGTATTGTTATTTGTGTTATAACACAGTAGATATGAGGTAGAGTAAAAAGAGATTCATTATATTTCCAACAGATGGTTCAGTAGTCTATGTTTCGCATTGTCTAAGTGCGATCTGGTACGAAATAAAAAAAGTTAAATGTTGCATTAACCTAAATTGTAAGAATCTTAGTTTTTAATAAGAAAAGTCTGTTTGTCTGTATTAAAAGTATTGTTATTTTGTGTTATAACACAGTAGATATGAGGTACAGTAAAAGGAAATTCATTATTTTTCCAATAGATGGCTGCATTCGCATTGTCTAAGTGCGATCTGGTATGAAATAAATAAAGTTAAATGTTGCATTAGCCTAAGCCGCAAGAATATTTTTTAGAATATTAATATGATTTTAATAAGAAAAGTCTGTTATTAAAAATATTGTTATTTGTGCTATAACGCAGCAGATATAAGGCACGGTAAAAAGGAATTCATTATTCTTCCGATAGATGGCTTCAGTAGTCTATATTTCACATTGTCATGATGTGATC
>JAHXMU010000267.1:455612-469162 GCA_019455685.1 Philornis downsi
TACACAGCCCGGAAAGTAGAGTTATGGTATGGGGTACGATCTCTTATTATGGCACAATAGAGCTCCAGTTTCTCTCTGCAAAAAAAAATCCGACTTCATACAAAGCCGTGCTCAAAAAGCTTTTCCTGAATTTGAAAATGTTTTCGAAGACTTGGAATGGCATTTCCAGCATGACAACGTGCCAATCCACACAGCAAGAGTCGTCAAATCATGGATTGAAAGCCAAAGTGTTGAGGTTATGAACTGGCCGCCTTACGCTCCAGACTTAAACATTATTGAAAATGTCTGGGGATGACTAGTACACAAGGCGTACGAATCAGGCAAGCATTATTCAAACAAAAGTGAACTCATTAATGGAATTAAACAGGCCTGGTCGGGTATTTCGCTGGACTTAATCAAAAAACTTATGATTCATTACCGAACAGAATATATGAATATATGAATTTTACTTAAAATACTTATTTTTAAATTAGAGGTAAGCAAACAATACCTTTAATTTAGAATTAATATTTTCATGTATAATCTAATTTTTGTAAGGGGGGGAGGGGGCTATTCAAATGAACCAAAAACTGAAATTGAATTTCTGACATCTTTTTGTCTTTAATGTTTTAGTGCTTAATTCATTAAACTGAAAGAACAGGTATGTTATAGGATTACAGCAAATACGTGAAATATGATTTATAAAAGCACGACCAGATCATTATAATTATTATTTTAGGGGAAATCTCTAAGCTCGATTTTTTGGGGGGTGCTATTTAAAGGGGTGCTTTTCAAGTGAGCGGCACTGTATGTATAGTTATATATATATCATTTAATATAGGAAAATATGTAATACCCAGAAAGAAGCGTCCAAAGTATCAAGTTTTCTTGACCAAATGTGTTTCATAATGTCCGTCTGTCTCTACAGCTGGAAGGCTATCTGGTGAAGCGAATAGAGTTCGCAAATCTTGCTACTAAATCTGGATCAGAACTATGCACAGCCTAACATATTGCCAGATCGAAGCCGGAGATTGTACATGGAATTTCGTGGGAGAAGGTACCTCCAATACAAACTCACCAAATTTCCAAAATTCAGTTTTTCTCCCGTAACCTAATATTCGTTGACTGGAATAACTTGAATTTTTGTTCATACATTATTCCACAAAATCTGAAAAAATCAACCCACAAACAACGCTCTTGCTGGTACGCCTCTGGTACAAAAAGCCCATTTAGTCCACATATTCATAGGCTCATTTCACATATATCTACGGGGGCGGCACAAATAATAGCCGATCTAAAAAAGAAGACACAAAAAAGTTGTGAACAATTTTCTTTATTTCTCAACCTAATCTCCTTTTAGCTCGATTCACTTTTTCCAGCTATATTCAATAACTTCTATACCCTTTTTATAGTAGGAACTGTCAAACTCCTTAAAATGACCCTCTAGTCCACCGTCGCAGAGTTCACCTCTTTTCTTCAAATTTGGAAATAATAGTTCGAGGGAGCTAAACTTGGCGAGTAAGGTGCATGATGAAGCAATTGGAACTTCAATTTATTAAGTTTAGCCATCACAATTGTGGATGTGTGAACTGGAGCATTGTCTTGATGAAATAATATTTTCTTTTTGGTCAAATTCGACCTTCTTTCTATAATTTCATCACCTAAACGCTGCAATAAATTCGCATAATATTCGCCGTTGATAAGTTTCCCTTTCTGAAGATAATCAATAAAAATAATCCAATGCGCATCCCAAAAAAAACAGACGTCATGACCTTGCCTCTGCCAATTGGGACAAAAAAATTCCTTGTGGAATCGCTTGCCCACTTGCTGAGAACGGCGACGAATTGACATTTCACGATCGTCATTCACACTGGGCGCTACGGCTGCACTATTTTCTTCGGTATGCACTCTACGCATGCGAGTCGTTGGTTTTATGTCCACCAATGTAAATTTGGTGCGAAATGCGAAAAGCCAGTCGGTTATGACGACCATAAAATGGTCGTATCAAACGATGCGCATTCGTCACAGAGCACGAATTTTGATAAAAAAAATTTCAACGAATGGCAATCGTTGCTTGTTTGTTAGTCTTCCCATGATGAAATGGCTGAGTATATTGTACACTTTCCACTTTGACAGATGACATTTGGACGCCATTACCAACCAGTGCTGCCAACCTGAAAACTGAATTCTTAAAAAATCACCCTATATTTGGCTGGAGTTGTGGAAACTTTAAAATTATGGCCCCTTTTTCCAATTCTTTCGACTACAAAATCGAGGATATTTTGGATGCTCTCTGTTTATGATTTATCCTCCCTCTTTTTCATAAAATAACCATCTAAACGTACTTGGTTGGATCTATAGGACATTTAAGATTTTAATATCCATTGCGGCTACAGAAATCGAGTGTATATTGGAAGCTTCCTTTCCAACGGGTTATAGTGTATCCTCCAATTTTCCTAAAATATTCATTCAATCATATTTGGCTGGAGTTGTAGAAACTTTAAAATTATGGCCCCTTTTTCCAATACTTTCGGCTACAAAATCAAGGATATTTTAGATGCTCCCTGTCTGCTGATTTATGATTTATCCTCTTTATTTTTCATAAAAATAACCATCTAAACGTACTTGGCTGTATCTATAAGACATTTAAGATGTTAATATCCATTGCGGCTACAAAAATCGAGTATATTTTGGAAGCTCCTTTTCCAGCGGGTTAAAGTATGTCCTCCATATTTTCCTAAAATATTCATTCAATCATATTTGGCTGGAGATGTGGAAACCTTAAAATTATTGCCCCTTTTTCCAATTTTTTCGACTACAAAATCGAGGATATTTTGGATGCTCTCTGTCTGCTGGTTTATGATTTATCCTCCCTCTCTTTCATAAAATAACTATTTAAATGTACTTGGTTAAATCTATAGGGCATTTAAGATGTTAATATCCATTGCGGCTACAAAAATCGAGTATATTTGAAAGCTTCCTTTCCAACTGGTTATAGTGTATCCTCCAATTTTCCTAAAATATTCATTCAATCATATTTGGCTGGAGTTGCAGAAACTCTAAAACTATGGCCCCTTTTTCCAATACTTTCGGCTACAAAATCGAGGATATTTTGGATGCTCCCTGTCTGCTGATTTATGATTTATCCTCCTTATTTTTCATAAAATAACCATCTAAACGTACATGGCTGGATCTTTAAAGCATTTAAAATTTTAATATTTATTGCGGCTACAAAAATCGACGATATTTTGGAAGCTCCCTTTCTATTGGGTTATGATGAACCATCCACATACTTTCAATTCCAAGCGTACTTGACTTCCAATTCCAATCGCACTTGAACAGAGGTTTAGAACCTAATGAATGTCCCTTTTATTACTTGTCTCTGGTAAAAAATAGACAATATTTTGGATGCTCTCCCTCTCTTTCCTAGCTGGAATTTGGCCTCTTTTTTTATCATTTGTTTCGGGATATTTTGAATATTTCCTTTCAGACAGATAGCGATATGCGAGTATGCTTCCTTTCAGCGGTCAGTACAGTTATTTATATTTCTTCGTTGGAGATCGAAAATCTCTTCAAATTCATTTCAAAAACTTAAAAATGGCTTGAGGCTAAGAAATTTCGAAGTTATCGTTTCTTTTTGACCAAAATCGTGGTTATTATAAACTTTTCCTTTTGATGTATTCTTTTAAAGATCGCAACGGTTAGTTATGTTTTTTGGCTGAAGGTCGAAGATCTTCAAAACTTATTGTCAAAAAATTGGAGTACAATATCGATAATATTTTGGATGTTTCCCCCGGTATTGCTCGGTGGCAATACAGGCACTGTTTAAGAGGTGACTACAATTAAATATGTTTCTTGGTTGAAAATCGAAAATGTCCGAAACTCATTGGCCAACACTGAAAATGCCTTAAAGTACAAAACTACTAAAGCTATCGTCCATCTTGATATTGTCAAATCGGTGATCCAAAATCGAAGATATTTTGGTAAATTTCCCTACCTTTAATAGCTGCTGTGTTTAGGTGTAATCCTATCAATTCGATACAACAACTTTGCAAATAACACTTTCTCTGTTAAAAATAAATTTCTGCCGTTACAATCTGCAATGCACTCTTCTCTGATACCCGCCTCCTGCCATCCCTTCCGTATTTCCTTTAGTTGTTTGTTTGCGTTTAAGTTCCTGCTACTCCCGTAGCGTTGGTATTTCCTTCCCTTTCCTTAGATATCTATTCATGTTCCCTGTGCCGCGCCATTCGTTAGTTGGGTGCTGCATGTGTTGCAAATGTACAAGAGTCCTTTTTGTGTAGCCAAGAACACCAACAATAATAATAACAACAACAACAACTACAACAACGAGAAAACGATGATTGTGTGTAAGTGTTGTATTGGCCCTGACATTTAAACTTAACGGTAATCAATGTCAAACTTAAATGGTCTTGCCTGAGTGGGAAAATAAGGCTGTTGTTCAAATATTTGGGGAAACCGAGAAAAACTGAAGAAATTTAAAAATTCCTTTAGGTTATAGAAAAGGTAGGAAACTTATTGAAACACTGACCTTTTCGATAAACAGGATATTTTTTAATGTTGTTGCAGCGGCTTTTCTTTGTAGTCGGCAATGTTGTTCCAGGTCTGTAAAGGATTTCCAGGAGTTTCTACTGGCTGTTGACGTTTCCGCTTTTTTTTCGCTTGCCGTTTGCGTTTTTCCTTTTTTTCTATGTATTTATTTATGTATTACCACAGCTATCTAAAGCTTTCTATTCCTTAACTATTTCAATTCAAAATATCAAACGATTACTTGCACAGGACGCACTCACACTCTCACGCACACGCACATAAAAATGGTCAGCAACTTAACGCAAACTTTTGCAAACACTTTCTGTTAACACAAACACAATTCCAGCAAATTCCTTGTAAATCCTTTGCCTTTTTCTCCTCTTTTTCTTATGCTTTACTTCGCCACTACTTTGCAAGCGCTGAACTGTAACGATGAGGACGAAAACGAGCAATTGCGACGACGTTCCACTTGACGAGACTGAGGCTGAGACTGAGGATGATGAGGACTACAAGACCAGGACCAGGATGCGATGCAAACAAAGCTTTGAAACCAAACCAAACGTAAGGTTACTTGACTTTCTCTTTAACTTTTACTTTCTTCGTTGTAAGGGAACAAACATATCAAACTTGGCACACCAGCAATAATACATCTAAGTTTCAAAACCGATTTACGAAAATACAAAACTTGAATTTTTCTCACACCTGCCGGAACTGATACTTCTGCTCCCGCTGTTGCCGTTTCGGATACTGATTCTGGTACTGATGCTTTAGTTTGAAGCCTGAACGCTTAATATAAATTATTTAAACTAAATAATGATAAACGGCTACGATTGACAATTTTTTTGCGTTTCTTTTTCATAAATTATCTGTGCATTACAAAATTTGTTTGGTATGATATCCTTTCTTTTATTTGGGCCACGTTAACATTCTTAATTTGTATTACTTGGCAATTTGTTATATTAAGCCGGGGGAAGAGAGAGAGCACTTAATTCCTTTTATCCTTTGCAAAATAATTTCCAATTTATTATTATTATTTTTTTATTAATTTGTGTATTAATCTTCTTCTCCTCTCAACGTATAATTTGTGATTTGAGGCTTTATCAACGTTCTAACGCGTTCCGCGTATTGCACCCAACTAAGCCAGAGATTGCTCATAAAATTCGCTTCAAGTAGAATTCGACTCAACTTGACTTTTCCCAAGCACCAGCCAACCAAACAACCTGCCAGCGAACCATCACACACTCACACGCAACCACTTGCTCACCTTACTCTCACTCACTTTCATCATTGTGCAACACACACGAATGAACGAACCCAGAGTCACGCTCACTCACTTCGGCCACTCGTAGCATGCGTCGTCGTCACAATTTTGCGGCACATGAGATGGACGGACGGTCAACAAACAGTAGAGACTTCCCCATAACAAAAACCACTTCAAAAGAATCATCATCATGTGCCGCCGCTCTTGCCGAAAAAAGTTCGGCTTTGAAACATCACAACAATAACAAAACGACGAGCATCACAGTTGTCGTTACTGGGTTCTACAATTGTTATTCATTTTGGAGAGTTATCCCCAATTGAATTTGCACGTGACGAAACAATAGCTAACAAGGGTGTGAGAGAGAGAGAGAAAAGTACTGGAGAGTGAGCGAAAGCTTTGACTATTGGAAAAATCATATGCAACATTTTATACAACATTTGCTTTGCAAAAAAACGCCGGTGACATTCTCTCAAACACCATAAAAAGAGGGGAAAGAGAGAGAGTTAGAGAGTGAGAAAATGCAAATGTGTGAGAAACTGCAAGCTAGCATTTAACAAGGTTGCTCTATTAGGTATTGGTAAAACAGGACCTGTATCTCACATATCTAAAATAAGGGCTATCTGATGTAATGTCTGAAACCGATTAACGTCGCACTTTAATTCTAACCGAGTATTCGCTATAAAATGTTGAAATATCGAACACAATTGCCTACAGGAAAAATTTGTACAGGAACACAAAATAAACGCCATTGTGATGCTGGCATTGTCTGTACTAAATTTAATGAATATTATTGGGACTAGAAATAAGTCTACACCGTTTTGCAAAACATAGCTCCAACAGTAAGTTATGGTTGAAATTTTTTAAGCTTTGATTTCCGGCAATAAAATAACCGTGAAATATTAGCGATTTTGTACCAAGATCACATATTATTTTGTGTGAAAATGTCTAGTTTTCAGTCGAATGAGCATCATATACGGGAACCATAGATTTACTTCTTTCAATTGAAAAAATCTGCAGCTAGGTGAGGCTTTACGACTTTAAGAGGTAAAAGTTGTGGTGGGTGCTCTCAAACGGAAGGAACACATTAAAGACAAGGAACGTAACCGATGACCAATAGTGTACAAAGGTGCGGAATTGAAATTATTACTGAAAGAAGATTCGTGGGCGATGCGAGAAGAGTTCTTATCCATGTATACAATTATACAGGGTGTCCGTCAGGAAGGTATACTACTTTGTTTTGCAGCCATTTTGGTAAACATTAGTCTTGACAGTTCATATTTAACAGTCGTGAAGTAGAGACGTGGCAAATTTATTATGGAAAAACATTCGATAAACCAACGTGTTTTAATCGCTAAAACATTTTATCAAAATCAATCACCGACTACTGTAACGATGAGAAAGTTACGTGAAATTTGCGGGAGAAACAACGTGCCAACAAGACGTACTATTTATCGTATAGTGAATGATTTCGAAGAAAGAGGGTCTGTAGCTGATAGGGCAAAGCATGGACCACAACCTACTGCAAGATCGGCTGAAAACATTACTGCTGCTGAAGAAAGTGTTCAAAACAATCCATTAACCTCAATTCAACGTCGTGCTCAGGAGCTGGGTATTCAAAGAACAACTTTGGCCACAATTTTGAACAAGGATTTGCATTTGTTCCCATTTAAGACTCAGTTGACACAAGAGCTTCTTCCACAAGACGCTCTACGCCACCGTACATATGCCAATAGGAGGTTACAGCTCGCCCATGACAACTCCGATTGTTATGAAAAAATCATAATGAGTGACGAGGCACATTTTCATTTGAATGGATATGTGAATAAACAGAATAGTCGGTTCTGGGCAATGGAAAACCCTCAAATTATTCATCAGTCACCTTTGCATCCATTAAAAGTGACAGTCTGGTGTGCAATTTGGTCAGGAGGAATCATCACGATAATCACGATAACTGTCAATAGGGAGCGATATCGTGATATGATTGAAAACTTTTCAACGCCACAACTGCATGCTTTGGGCTTGATTAACACATGGTATCAACAAGACGGTGCCACATCGCATACAGCCAGGATTACAAGGGAATTACTGCGAGACCTCTTTCCACAACAAGTTATTTCAAGAATTGGTGATGTTGATTGGCCTCCACGTTCGCCTGATTTGACTGCTCCGAACTTCTTTTTGTGGGGATATCTGATAAGCAAGGTTTGATTTCCCGACGGACATCATGTATTAGGGGTGGCTCATCAAGCCATTTCACATCGTTTAAAATCTTTGGGAATGGTTCAAAAGCAAGGAAACTGGCTTCCATATGACATAACTAACACCTACAAATATTGAACGAGAATTTTGCACATTTCAAATGCTTCTTGTCAAATATAAACGGAAGACCTTTTTGCATCATTAAATAAAAAATCATTTCCCGGACACGTTTCAGTATAAAAAATATCGCCCAAGACAATGTTCTATACGTTATTTTTTTATGTCGTTGCCTTCATATAGAAAGGTGATGAGTCATAATTCTTACAATCTATAGCAGTAAATGAGTAAGTAGTATTTTCACTCAACACATTGTGAACATGAATTATGGCTGTTTGCTTATAATTTGGTTATTTTCGCCATTAATATGCTTGGCCTTTTAATAGTAGGTGACCAATAGTGGTGCGGTGGTTAGTACATCTGACTATTGTTCGCATGATACCGGGTTCAATCGCGCATATAGCCACCTGTCATTATTTAAGCGGCAATTGTCCCGATTTGTCATGGGGTAGTCAAGTAATCGAAGTATTCACAAAAATTAGTCGAAAATCGAATTTTTGAAATTACGAGTTAGGGCTTTTCTATATTAAGATAATGACAAAAAAAATTTTCCAATGAAAATTTTTTATATAAAAAAGTAAAAAGTTCTGCACTTTTCTGTGCAGAATTATATATTTTTTTATACCGGTGTAGTTCCAATTTTTTGGTACAAAACTTGTTTGATCCTTTCAATAATTTAATATATGTAAAATGCCTTCCAGTGCATTTTGTTCTATAAAAAGTATCTTCCAAATTACGTTTCAAGAAATGTTTCTTTATGGTAAATGCTTTCCAAGGCATTTTTCTATATAAGGCGTACCTTCAAATGTCATTTCCATTGGTTTAAAGCTGCTGACTTCACATGTAAAAATTTCTATATGAAAAAGTATCTTCCAAGGTACTTTTCTGTGCAGAAGTTACCTTCAATGAAAGTTTTCTACAAGGAGAAATTTATTTTTAGTTCTTTTTTTCTATTTTTAATTCTTTTCAGTACTTTTATATAAGCAAAATGTGTTCTAATGGACTTTCCTTCATAAAAAGTATCTTCCAAATTACTTTCCAAGAAATGTTTCTTCATAAAAAAATGCTTCCCAATGCGTTTTTCTATATAAGCCGTGCCTTCAAATGTCATTTCTATTGGTTTAATTCTGCTAACTTCCAATGAAGAAATTTCTATATGAAAAGGTATCTTAAAAGGTACTTTTCTGTGCAGAAGTTACTTTAATGAAATTTTTCTACAAGGAAAAACACTGATCTATATGGAAGGACATTTTTTTATTCAGGAATAAGTACCATTTTTCCGCACAAAGCTTTTTTTTTAATTCTTTTCAGCCCTTTTGTATATGGAAGATGTGTTCCAATGCATTTTCCTTCATAAAAAGTATATTGAAAATTACTTTTCAAGAAATGTCTCTTTATGGAAAGTGCCGCCCAAACCATTTTTTATATAAGGCGCGCTTTTGAATACCATTTCTTTTGGTGTAATGCTGCTGAGTACAATACTCAACATTATTATTTCAATTCAATTCAGTTCCGTTTATGTAGGGTGGCGCACCAATTGCAATATAAGAGGAAACTCAAATAACATTTTTCTAATCAATGTATTTCATTTATTAATTTTTGTATGGTAAAGAAAATTCAATTTTATTTAATATCACTAATAGGTTTCGAAGATAATAAGCCGTAAATGACCCCCATGCTCATTCACCCATATGCGACACGGGATCAGAAAATTATTCAATGCGACCTGAAAGGTTGAAGTCTCAATTATTATTTTAATGGGCTGCTTCAATTCAGTTAAATTCCTTGGTTTCCTCTTGCACACTTCTTGCTTGACATAACCCCATAAGAAAAGTCTGGTGCAGTCAGGTCAGGTGACCTTTAGGGGCCAGCAGAAAGTGGAATTTCTGGCTATTAATTTGTTTGGAAGTTTTCGTTAGAGTTCCACCATAACCGGTCTGGCTATGTGTCAGACAGAAAATTTTTTTAGTATTTCCTAATACTTACAATAGCATAGGCAGTGATGGGGAAATTTTGGAAAACTTAAGTAATGAAAAACAAAACGATTCTCATAAACTATTTTAAGTTAATATGTAAAATTGATTGATTATAATGTTAAGAATAAATTTTTTATATGGCTACAATTGGAATCAGTGCATCTTGCTGAAATAGTTTTGACAATCTTAATAGCTACTGTTCATTCATCTCAAGGCCACTTACATCATGTAATTTTCTGGTGGAATAGAATCAAGGTAAATTAAATATCATTTTTCGAAGCTCATTTTGGGCGACTTGGAGCTTTTCATGTGGATTTTGGCAGCGTATTTCAAGACAGCTACTCCGTAAAGGATTGCAGCATTTTAAACAATCAGATCAGATTCGATTTCCTTCTAATGAATGGGTATAGAATTCTTGTTGTCAGGTTTAATTTACCAATAGTCCCAGCTATGCGTTCTCCAAATTTCGTCCTAAAGCTAGTCCATGGGATATCAACGTAATTAACTATAACTGATCTTTGTGGAATAAAACAATCTTCGCGCCTTCGACTGAAGTAGATTCTTTGGGTTTTTGTATCGCTAGCTTTAATTTCCCCTTTGAAAAAATATGTTAGAACATTTAATACGGTATGGATCGGAATTATAAGCCAATTTCAACAAAAATTAGCATATACATTTTGCTTATTCCATTGATGACCTATTGGCCATTGACCTATTGAAAATTAGCGACATCGATCCATGTTTCGACATAGCCCCCATATAAATTGGCCATTTCAGCCTGATAAAGGGTTATTCATTAAATGGTTTCGAAACCACCGGTCTGGCAAGGTAGAAGTGGTCCCTAAACCAGCCGACCTAACAAGCAAGACACAAAAAGTTGGTAAAAATTGTTCTTATTTTTCAAGATAATCTCCTTTTAGCTCGATACACTTTTTCCAGCTATATTTAATAGTTTCTACGAGTATACCCCGTTTATAGTAAGAAAAAATAGCCATCAACCGCAGACTCTACCTCTTCATTGTTTGGCAAGTCTTTTGCCATCGAGTAATTTTTTCAAGTTTGGAAATAGAAAATAGTCCGAGTGAACTAAATCTGAGGAATAAGATGCGTGATGAAGCAATTAGAACTTTAATTCATTACTTTGGTCACCGCAATATTGGATGTGTGAACTGAAGCATTATCTTGATATAACAACACTTTCTTTTGTTTCCAAATGCTGTCTTTTTCCATAATGCCATCACCTAAATACTGCAATAAATTAGCATAACTTTCGCCGTTGATGGTTTTTCATTTCTGAAGATAATCAATACAAACAATCCCAAGAGCATTCCAAAAAACCACCATGACCTTGTCAGCAAATGGAACTGTCTTCGCCTACTTTGGGAACGATTCTTCCACTCCAGTCCACTCCTTCAATTTTTTCTTTGTTTCAAGTGTTTGAGGTGTAAAGTGGTTAACCTGTCTCATCCATAATTATAAATCGACTCAAAAATTCGTCTTTTTCGTCAAACACTTCACTGAAACATCCTCACGACGATGTTTTTGCTCTATTGAAATCAAACGCGGCACCCATCTTGCGCACAGCTTTCTCATCTACAAATCTGCGGTCAATATGCGATGTATAGAACTTTTTGAAATGCCTATCATTTCAGCTAACTCGCGCACCTTTAGCCGGCGATCATCCAACACCACTTTGTAGATTTTTCTTAATCGCGTCTGGCGTCGACATCACAATTGGTCGACCGTTACGGTGTTCGTCTTGGCATCTCAAACGGCTTCGTTTAAACTCTGTTGCCCAATATTCTACAGTCGTAAACGAAGGAACGGATACCCCCAGAGTAGAATCTAGCTCGGCTTTAATATTGGTTGGACTGAGACCTTTTAAATGGAAATATTGGACCAATTTCATATTGACCAATTTTGTCCATATTTACGAATTCACTTACTTTTGATGGCTCAAATAAAAACACTAAACAATGCGGCGCCTTTAAACTTAAAACATATGTTTTATAATGTTGCCACTTTTCCCCAAAATAATTTTTTCAAACTACTGGCGCCATCTATACGTCAGGTTGGCTAGTTTTGGAGGCCACCTTGTATTTAGTAATCTTGTATTGGTTGGGTCAAAGAAGATCCCTGTTAAAAATAAATCATGCTGGCCTATATTTTGATATAACCGCCATGTAAATGAACAGTCTAAGCTTGGCTTTATCGATTCCGTAGTTTATATCATCAGAATTTCTTATAAAGTGCACCGATACCTTCGACGAGACACAGTTGCGTTACATACTAATGCTTCCAACTGAATTGTTTTTTGTTTCTATAGCGTATGGTGGGTTATGACCGTTTATGGACATGTGTCCACCAATAACCCATATCAAAATTGTCTCCCAATCACAACAAACATTTTGGTTTTGGAGCGATTTGTAGTCCATCAAAATTTTTACAACTGTGACAAAATTCGCTGCTTTAATTTATTTGCATTCCTAATAATGCATTGTTGACCTCTGTGAGCAACATTAGCAGAAAGTTCTCAATATAACATTCGGGCGGTCTTTTTCTCTCACACTCTTTTGCTTTTACGCTCTTTCACCCTCGATAATTGGGAGGCTGGCAAACAATGAGATGATTATTTGGCTGCGACAGCCAAAGCGGTGCCTGTGACGTAAAAATATCACAAACACTAATAAACAAACCGATAGACGTGTGCAGCAATTGCTAATGATTCAATGAAAAGCTTTTTGCAAAACATATGCTTATGCTTTACATATTGTCAGAGAGAGAGAGAGAGAGAGAGAGAGCGAAAGCATACTGGTTTCCTAAAAGCTTTAGCTTTTCATAATTTGGGAGCACAACAAAAAAAAAGACTTTAGGTAGTTGTCTGTTGGTTTAAAAATAATTGCGAATGTGAATGCCATTGTGAATGCGATTGCAAATGCTTTCACACGATGAAAGTTCATCATGCCTTGGTTGAATGTATGCGAGCGTAAACAATAACCTTGCGGGATTACGTTGCCACCATCAATATCACTCTACTTGGACGTGTGTGTTTATGTGTGTGTGATAACAATATGAGGACTACAAAGACATCCTGTTTCTGTGTGTGATTAGAGCTTTTCAGTTTGTTTACATGGGAGCATCCTTAAGAGGCCAAACGAGAGTGAGAGCATTAATGTTAGTATGTATGCGGGTGAGGGTTTGTGTACATGTGTGTTTCTATATGTACAAAAGCCTGCTGTTGTTGCTGCCTTTGCTGTTATTATTGTTGGTGTTGTTGTTTATGGTGTCCTAATGAAGGTCAGATCCGACAACACAACAACAATAGTGGAACAACATAAAAAGTGGCATGAATTTCTACCGACCACGATTTTTATTAGGTAAGGTTATGTTTTTTTTTCTGTTTTGTTCTTCATCGTGCTTGCTGGCTGCTGATGATGGCAACGGCAACGAGAATGCCTGCCGCTACC
>JAHXMU010000267.1:476570-495682 GCA_019455685.1 Philornis downsi
AAAAGTAATAATAATTGATATTTATTATTAAAATTGCCAACAAGTTATGAAAATACATGGAGTTACTATCATTAACATTAGAATACTGCAACATGTTATTATTCTACAGGTGGATATAAATATTATTGTTGCTAAAGGCAGCAAAATATGTACTGCTGAATTAATTTCCGGTATTTGCTGATATTATAATTTACTTTCAAATTAATTCAATATTAGTATTTGTGACATTACTGCTAGATTAAGTGATTATATTTCCATAAGCTATCAAAATGCAAAACGATTCATTGTGAAATGATTTGTTCTGAGGAGACGTTGACGGTACTTTGAAAGTTTCGATTTTTTGTTACACTTGACTTGGTATAGACAAATTTGTGGCCGCAAGGAAACACCGCTTAAGTGGTTTTAAGTCAAAATTGAGTTCATTCGTTATAACGTGGCTGTTCCCAAAATTGAGAAAATTCACTATTGTGTCGAGGCGGTGTGTTTACCATATGCCTAAGTTTGACTCATGACGTTTAGGTTACGGACGAACAGCTGGCGCCATCTATTAGCAAACAGAGGAAACTTAGTTGCGCACCTAATATATAACTAATTGCTTTTGAAGATGAGAGACCATAAATGACCATGCTCATTCATCCATATGCAACACATGATCAGAAAATTATTTATTGCCGGATCGCCTCAATTATTATTTTAATGGATTGTTTCAATTCAGTCAAATTCCTTGGTTTGTTAGGCGACCTAACAAAGAAGATATAAAAAAATTGAGAAAAATTGTCTGTATTTCTCAACATAATCTCCTTTTAGTTCGATAGCCTTTTTTCAGTAATATTCAATAGCTTCTAAACCCTGTTCGTAGTAAGAACTGTCAAACTTCCTCAAAAGACTCCACCTCTTCATTGTTGGCAAATCTTTTGCCACCGAACCATTTTTTCGAGTCTGGAAATAGAAAGTAGTCCGAGGGAGCTAAATATGGTGAACAAGATCCGTGATGAAGCAATTCAAACTTTAATTCATTAATTTTGGCCATTGCAATAGTGGATGTGTGAACTGGAGCATTGTCTTGATGAAACAACACTTTCTTTTTCACCAAACACGACCTCCTTGTATAATATTTACAACTAACAAAATGTTTGTTTAGCATAACTGATCAAACAATTATGCATTTGATTGAAATAAAATTTTCATCGAAATCATAGCTTTATGTGTGTTTTATTTAACTTTACTTTTGAAGCCGAAAGATGGATAACGTGCAACAATCCAAGACTATAAAAATACAATGTCTGGACATTCATGTTTTTTTAATAAAATACTTTATTAATTCGTTTAATAATAAGTCAATTTTGCACATTTTTCAAACTATCTAACAATTAATATCAATCATACGCACCGTGTTCGCGTGTCTCTCCATTCCTCTCTCCCTTCCTCTTTTTCGATGTATAATAATAATATTTATAACTAATAATAATATTTACAACTAACAAAATGTTTATTTAGCATAACTGATCAAACAATTATGCATTTGATTGAAATAAAAGTTTCATCCAAATCGTAGCTTTATGTGTGTTCTATTTAACTTTGCTTTTGAAGTCGAAAGATGGATAACGTGTAACAATTCAACACTATAAAAATACATTGTCTGGACATTCAAATTTATTTTTATAAAATACTTTATTAATTCTTAATAATAAGTCAATTTTGCAAATTTTTCAAACTATCTAAAAGCAATTAATATCAATCATACGCACTGTGTTCGCGTGTCTCTCTATTCCTCTCCCCCTTTCTCTTTTTCAACTCGCTCTCTCCTTGTGTAATATTTATAACTAATAACATATTTGTTTAGCATAACTGATCAAACAATTATGCATTTGATTTCAATGTTCTATTAGTTTTCAATTGCCAAGAAATCATACGTTTTCCCACATCACCTGACTACACTAGACTGCTAAGAAAGATGCTCGTTTCTTATAGCAAAACGAGAAAAAAAAAAACAAACAAGCATAGAACGACAAACGAAAACGGAAAAGTTCAATGTTGTAAGGTCAACTAACAAATGCGCTGAGAGAAGACAACACACGGGGCCACAGGACGGACAAGACACGCTAGACAAATTACAGAAAGATAGCCGACATTTTTTGTGATGTTTCTGAACGACACATGGAAGTGGTTGCATGAACTCATTTATGGAATTAAGATTTATGCAAACAATCTTATGAGGTAAGAGATGCAAAATTAAATTGTCAGTTGTGGGAAAAATTATTCTTTCTTAAAACGTCTATAATGTTTGTTCTTTTAATTTCTTCTGTATAGCAGTTAATATTTTTAGTACACGATTCTTTTCAATTTAAGTTTTGTCGTCAACTGTTATTAATTTAAATTAAAATATTCACATTTTGTACTTACATGATTTCAAATGTCACATTAACATTCGCTGAATCCATATGTCATATGTTTTTATACAATTATGTTTATTGTTTTACGGAAATTTAATATTATCCCGAGAAGAAATATCTCAATGATTTACAATATATATAATTGAAGTTTTTGTTTTTGGTTTTGTATTGCTGGAAAAAAATCCCTGTGACACTCGAAACAAAATGTTAGGTCGACTGAATACCAACAAAATACAATGTGACGCACCAATTGCACTACAGTAAAAAATTCAAATAACTTTTTCTTAATCAATGTATTTTATTTATTTTTTTTAGTGTATAGAAAATTTAAGCTTATTTCCAAGTTCTTGCTGTTTTTTTTTATAAAAATTCAACTTTACTATGAAAACATGTTTACAAATTATTCATTAGAAGTATTGTCCATCGCTACCCACTTCTTTTTCTCATCTTTCTGGCAATGCTCGAATTCCGTCGTGGTAAGACTGTTCAACTTTCTAGGCTATCCCCGAATATAGCCGTCCCTTGATGTCATTATATGAGCTGAACTGCTGGTCAGCTAGACTGTGTGCCTACGAACGGAACAAGTGATAATCGGACGGCGCAATATCTGGAAAATATGGCGGATGAGATAAGACATCCCATATCAGCGTTTCCAGGTAGGATTTAACGGGTTTGGGTGCGTGAGTTCGAGCGTTGTTATGCTGAAGAATCACTTTTTCGTGCCTCCTGGCGTATTGTGGGCGTTTCTCGTGCAGAGCTTGACTCAATCGCATTAATTGAAGTCGATACCGATCCCCAGTGATGGTTTCGTTTGGTTTAAGCAGCTCGTAATAAATAACACCGACTTGGTTTCATCAAATATACAGCATAACATTCGCAGCGTGAATATTCGGCCGAGGCGACAATGTTAAAGCATGACTGGGCAGCCTTCATGACTTCCTTTTCTTTAGATTGCTGTAATGAATCCATTTTTTTTATCACCCGTAACAATACGATGATGAAACCCCTTCCTTTTCTGTCGCTGAAGCAGCCCGAGCTCTTTGCTTTTGAATCATTCCTAACGCATGCAATCACTAGGAAATGGTTTGGCGGGAACCTCCTAAAACTGAAGTAAGTTCTATCTGCGTCAACACCATCAATTCAGTGTTTTCGGAGGGTTTTCCTCTTCCTTCACGCGAACGATTGGTCGTATCAAAATCACTGTCTTTAAAGAGACGGAACCAATCTCGACACGTTGTTTCACTTAAAGCAGCATCTCCGTAAACGTTTTGAAACTCTCGATGAGCTCCAATTGCCGTTTTCTTTGATTGAAAGAAGAAAATCAATACTTCCCGTATACGACGATTATTTGGCACAAAATCATACATGTTCACACAACCAAAAGAATATGACGTCAAAACAAAATCACTTGTGTCGAAGAGGTACATTTGCCATATGCCTCAGCTTGACTCATGACGTTTAGTTTATGGCAGAATCGACTAGCACTTACAGCTGACGCCATATATTGGCAAACAGCGGGAACTTAGTTGCGCACCTAATATATAACTAATTGGTTTTGTAGATGAGAGACCATAAATGACCTCCATGCTCATTCATCCATACGCGACACCTGATCAGTAAATTATTTATTGCCGGATCACCTCAATTATTGTTTTAAAGGACTGCTTCAATTCAGTCAAATTCCTTGGTTTCGTTTTGTACACCTCTTGCTTGACATTATCTCATAAAAAAAACAGTCTGGTGCAGTCAGGTTAGATGACTCTGAGGGCCAACGGAAAGTGGAGATAATGGCTATTAATTTGCTTGTTGAAGCTCTGCTTTAACTGGTCTGGCTATGTGTGCAATTGCTCCATCTAGCTCAAACCAAATGCTGTTGAAACCGAAACGCCTTCTGGGTAAAAAGAAACTCCTTCAATATCCTCAAATAAAGGTCCCCATTGACAGTTGACAATAGCACGATTAGTGGGTCACCCTGCAAGCGCAATCGGGTTAAGCTAGATGGCGCTAGACAGATAAGATTTCGTACTCAAAAATCTACTCAAACAGATATGTGATTGCATGGCTCAGTATTGTTTGAGCGAGCATCAAATATGGATACGAGCAAAGTGCTAAAGGCACAAAACGCAAGCCAGGAGGCTATGTTCCTGATACTGTAACAGACAATGAAGCGAAATTGTGGTTTCGTAAATTCCATTCCGGCAATCTTGATGTCAAAAATGCGTCATTTTCTGTGTTCAATCCTAAACGTTGAAATTCCACACATAATATGAACAGATTTTAACGAGTAACGGCCTCGCTCCATCTTGATTATAAAAAAATGTAAAATTTGACTCTAAAAACGGACTTCGTCCCAGCTGGATCAAACCATCTCCCTTTACTTAAGGGAAAGGTAACAATATTCAAAATAAAGGTTACATCTTTACTTGAAAAAAAAAAAATAAATTAATTCAATTTTGTTTCATTTCCTATTTTCTAATTGCAAACACTTTGTTTAGCCAGTTGCGGAAAATGTTGATGGAAGTGATTGCCCAGAAGCTAAACATAGACAAAGCCGTCAATACATCTTCGAGGCGAGTGTACCAACATAAAAAAAATAATAATCGAAAGTCGAATGTACAGAGCGCGCAAAATTTCGTATTATGATGTAAACACATCAGCTGTTCCGATTTCAATGTTGGAAATCAATATAAGAAAAGCTGACCATGACGGTAAAACTTTTTCACGAGCAGGCAATGTTTTGTGGAATTTTGTCCTCATGAAAAGTAGTCAAGAAGTGAAGAATACGAATTTTATAACGTCAACCAAAGCATAGTCATATTGAAAGCTGCTGAAAGCACTGAAAACACGCTTTTTTTCTTGAGTGTGTGCACAAATATATTTACAATTCACACTCAACTCATCGTACTTATATTGGCTATATTCACTATACGGAAAATGGTACACACTGTCATGCAATATGTTCATATTTGTTTTTTTTTTTTTTTTTTTTGTTTTTTGTCCAGCAACTGTGTATAAACACACATATTTGTTTTATTTATTCGAATAAAAATAAATGAAATAAATAAATACATATCCTTTATCGAACGAATCCTCTACGGTTAGGATGTAAAATATTGGATTGACATATGGACAAACACTTGAACATGAATCCCTTCTGTGATATACGACGAGCATCCTCTTATAAAATTTACACGCACTCATCTGGGAGTGTGCGTATTGCTAGTTAAAAAGGTACATACGTGTGTGTGATACAGCAATATGTACGTGTGTGTTCGGTGGGTAAGGGAGACTTTTATACGGTTGGTTCATCACATCCATTAATATTTCCCCTCTCTCCAAAGTCGGCGTATACAAATTCAATTAATCTCTCATTGTATTTCGAGTGTTAGTTAAACGAGGGAAGTATCGGTTGGAATTTCTTCAATAGGCAATGTAATTGACATTTATCCTCTTATCAACGTAATCGATTCGTAGTCAGCTAGCGTCCAAGTAACTGTAGGGAAGGTCTGTAATTACTTTTATGGGATGTTAATCAAAAGAGTCTCAAAGAAAATGCAAAACTGAGGCGACATTTGGCAAATATGTATAAGACGGTTAAGCACCGTAAAGCTTGGGCACCGCAACATTACGTTTGGTTTATCCCATAGCACATTCTACCACAACCACAACCCTCATACCAAGGAAGGTGAGTTTCTTACCCATTTAAAGTTTAAGAATAGATTAAGATCGTTTCGATCCTAAGGCCTCTAATCATTCGCTTTACCAGATAAAGCTTATACACCCTCTACCATTAACTACAGTTCACAATATTATGGATGAACATTAACGATGTAGATTTTTATGGTGGTCGGAAATGTATGAGGTGTGTTCAAAAAAAAAGGTATATTTTAATTTTTCTCAAAAAATATTTATTTATTATTTATGAAAGAGATAAAATAGAAATTAAATTTTATCTCTTTCAAAGTAGTTCCCCTCAGACATAATACATCTGGGCCAGCGTTTTTTCCAAACCTCGAAGCAGTTCTGAAATATACATGTTGGTATGTTCTTGAGCTCTCTTAGCAATTCAATTTTTATCTCATCAATCGTCGCAAAACGCCGACGTCTCTTCAATCTTGGGAACAGGAAAAAGTCGCAGGGAACCAAATCTAGTGAATACGGTGGCAGAGGCATGATAATGGTGTTGTTTTTGGGCCAAGTAATCTCTCACAAGCAAAGATGAGTGAGCAGGTGCATTGTCATGATGCAAAAGCCGTGCATTTTTTCCACAATTCCGGGCGTTTTTTCGTATTGCTTCACGCAAACGGCGCATAACTTCAAGGCAATACTCCTTATTTACCATGCGATATCGTGGTAAGAACTCCTGATGCACTGCGCTATGCTAATCAAAGAAAACAGTGAGCAAAACCTTGACATTTGATCGAACTTGGCGTGCTTTTTTTGGTTTCGGCTCTGCTGAACTTTTCTATCGAGACGATTGGGCTTTGGTTTCGATGTCATAATCATATACCCATGACTCGTCACCAGTTATGACCCTTTAAGCAAATATGGATCATTGTTGACGTCATTCAACAATTCCTGAGTGATGCTCATGCGACGTTGTTTTTGGTCAAAATTCAGCAATTTTGGAACGAACTTCGCTGCCACACGCTTTATGCCCAAAATTTCCGAAAAGATTGCCTGGCACGAGCCAACCGATATGCTGATATTCTCAGCAACTTCCCTAATTGTGATTAGACGATTCTCCATAAAAATTTTCTTTACTTTCTTAACATTTTAATCGGTTGTTAATCGACCTTCTGTGAAAAGCTTGTACCAGTTGTAAACATTTTTTTTTTTTTTTTTTTTTGACTCAGAGTACTTTCACCGTATGCCACTGTCAACATTTCAAGTGTTTTTGAGCACTTAATACAATTTTTTACACAAAATTTGATGCAACTTCTTTGATCTATTTTTTTCGATAGCAGAAAAACGCCGAACACGCAAAACACTTCTCTTATTTATGCCTCTCACAAACAAAGTAAACAAAACTAAACTCCTATATGGATAAAACCGTCAACATATCTTCGAGACGAGTGGACCAACATAAAAAAATAAATAATAATCGAAAGTCGAATGTACGTAGCGCGCGAAATTTGAAAATTCAGCTTGTTTTTTGAACACACTTCGTATATGTTTTATGTGATGTCTGAATTTTTTTAGTTTTTTAAAAATTGAATGGTAAATCTATTATGTCGGCCACCATATAAGGGAGAACAAACAAATGTTTTCCAAAAACAAAAAACGAAATTTAAGCCGGCTGTCAAAAATGACGTCTTTGGAGCGTTTTGTATAACCTAAAAAATAGATTTTGGTGTATTTCATATTAATTTAATTTATTTATTTTGGCTTGTAATTTAAAGTCTTCCGTCCAATTATAAGTAAATTACAATAGGCAACAATTCATCTATTAGATTTTATCTGCTCATCAATATAAAGTTAAAAAAACACGTTATAAAAATTAAATTTAAAATTTAAAAAAATATGATATGGTTTTAAAGACAAAAAAATATGAAAAATACTAATTTATAAGTTAGAAGTTTATTTAGAAGCATATAATAAAGGTGAGCAGCCTTGAATTTAACTGAAAACAAAATTTTACATGAAAGTCTGAAAGTGTTGCAGAATATGCCTTTTGTAGGAATCAGGACATAATTTAAAACATTCTAAAAGGCTTGATAGTAAATTGTAAATTCGTGCTACTCTTACTACAAAAGCCCGACCCATGAGTGTGGATATTTTAGGAATAAGAAGCTACTTATTACGAGTGGAATGTGGAAAATTAAACGAAAGGAACGGAACGAAACGAAGAAGAGAAATTGAATTGCTTCAATAGTTAGGAATTATAAATGGGAATCGAATCAATGTTTTCAAGAACTTCATTACCGTAGCTCTGGAAGTAGTTGAAAAGTTCTTGGTTGGAAACAGTTAACATGCATGCATTGCATTCTTAGAAGTGATAGAAATGTGATTCTTATTCATGAATAGCTTCCCTCCCTTTTTGCTGGGTTGTGCTATTTATATAGGGTGCCCGTCGGGAAGGTATACTACTTCTTTTGCCGCCATTTTTGGTAAACAGTAGTCTTGACAGTTCATATCTGGCAGTCGTGAAGTAGAAACGTAGCAAATTTATTATGGAAAAATATTCAATAAACCAACGTGTTCTTATCAAAATCAATCATCGATTACAGTGACGATGAGAAAGTTACGTGAAATTTGTGGGAGAAACAACGTGCCAACAAGACGCACTATTTATCGTGTAGTGAATGATTTCGAAGAAAGAGGATCTGTAGCCGACAGGGCCAAGCATGGACAACAACGTACTACAAGATTGGCTGAAGACATTGCTGCTGCTCCAGAAAGCGTTGAAAGCAATCCATAAACCTCAGTTCGACGCCGTGCTCTAGAGCTTGGTCTTCAAAGAACAACTTTGGCCACAATTTTGCACAAGGATTTGTATTTGTTTCCAATTTAAGATTCACTTGACACAAGAGCTTCTTCCACAAGACCATTTACGCCGCCGTACATATGCCAATATGAGGTTACAGCTCGCCCATGACAACCCCGATTTTCATGAAAAAATCATAATGAGTGACGAGGCACATTTTCATTTGAATGGATATGTGAATAAACAGAATAGTCGGTTCTGGGCAATGGAAAAACCTCAAATTATTCATCAGTCACCTTTGCATCCATTAAAAGTGACAGTCTGGAACGCAAATTGGTCAGGGGCAATTATTGGACCTCACTTCTTTGAAACTGAAAACAGCGTAACGGTAACTGTCAATGGGGAGCGATATCGTGATATGATTGAAAACTTTTTAACGCCACAACTGCCTGCTTTGGGCTTGATTAACATGCGGTATCAACAAGACGGTGCCACATCGCATACAGCCAGGATTACAATGGAATTACTGCCAGACCTCTTTCCACAACAAATTATTTCAAGAAATGGTGATGTTGATAGACCTCCACGGTCGCCTGATTTGACTGCTCCGCACTGCTTTTTGTGGAGATATCTGAAAAGTAAGGTTTGTGCACACATACCAGAAAAGCTTGAGCAACTCAAACAAAATATTCGTGATGAAATTAATGAAATACTGCGTGAAATTTGTGAGAATGTAATGAAAAATGTTCTCAAAAGGACTCGCATTTGTGAGGCTAACAGAGGCGGACATTTATCTGATATTGCATTCCATACGTAATTGCCGATATTAAATAAAACATTTATCAATATAAGATCCATTCTCTTTCATTTAATCAAAAATTATAAACAAACAAAGTAGTATACCTGCCCGACGGACAGCCTGTACAAAATATTGATGTATTCTAATATTTTGTTTCGGCAGAATTGCATTCTATTTGTGCATTCCTGCGTGAGAATGTCTTCCACGGTCATTTGCAATTTTCTCCTGTTATGTCTAAATTAACACGCACTTTGCACATCACAATGTCATCAATTAAATAATTCATTGCCTCAATTTAGTTACTAGACAGCCATTGAATGAACCGCAAATTGGTGTTTTTATGACATTATCAAGTGGTGCCACCACCAACCAACTCAACGAACACCTTCCACAGATCATCGACATCAACCGCATCGGCCGCTTTGACAACGACGACATCGGTCGTCTGTCTGCCATCAGCATCGTAGTGGACAGACTCCTCTCAGAAAGCGAGAGATGCGACGACAAATTGACCTTTTTAATGCGTGAAGTTGGCGGGCCTGAGAGAGGAAAATTCGAAAAAAATCAACACTTTCACATTCATGTGATAGTCATAAATCATAATTATAATCAAGAGTATATGAGGGAAGACTAGAAATGAGATCAAGAAAAGAGGTCTTAACAATTCAATTGGAAAATTACTTGCACTGCCTTTTGTGTGGAATAGTTTTCATCATCGCACGCTATTGCTATAACTTTCATATGATAATAATTGTTTTTCAGAAATTGTTGTTGTAAATAAAACGTACTAAACTAATTTCATTGGTCTCGTGACACTTTCGAAAGTGGACATTTTCATTTCTTTTTGATATGTCAATTAAATTCTTCTTCTTCCACACCAGCTAATTGGATCGTGCAACAAAATGTGTAGCAGTTGGAATTCTAAAGGCCCACAAAATGTAATCATGCAAAATATCGATTGCTACCGTTCATATACCGTATTCAATTTTCGTGTTGTAAAGCAAACGTCGTAAATTACAAATTTTCAATACATTAAATTTTCATCAACAAATTTAAGTCGTGTGTAAATTTATTTCATCAATCTGTAGGAAATAGCATTCTGACATTTCACAGACAATTAACTCTATTTAAAAATTTATAAACGTATAAATGTAAGCAGAAATAATAATTATTATTTGCTTAGTGGCCGAAAAACAAACAGACTATTAACTTAATTGAAATCGATTCCAGGTATTTGCAGAAAAGGAAAGTTGGTTTACTGGTTGAAAGTGTGAGGCAAAAAACGTCAATAAAAAGCTAGATATATATCACCACATTTGTAAACCGCAAGGTCGAGGAACATAAGCTGAGTCCTCTTAAGATAAGTGGGTGTGGCAAGAATGTTCTCTTTGCTCGCGTAATATGTCGACTTTCGAGCCAGTTTTTATAATGAAACATCCATTGAAAGATATTTGCAGTATTTTACGATAAACATCTCTACAACTTACGAAGGCCGATCCAAAACCAGCCGACCTAGCAAAGAAGACACAAAAAAGTTGCGAAGAATTTTCTTTATTTTTCAACATAATCTCCATTTAGATTCATACACTTTTTCCAACGATATTCAACAGCTTCTATACTTTGGTTTAGTAAGAAATGTCAAACTCCTTAAAAAACCCCATCAACCGTAAACTCCACTTCTTCACTGTTGGCAAATCTTTTACCGTCGAGCCTTTTTTTTAAGTAGAAAATAGAAAATAGAAAATAGTCTTAGGGAGTTAAATCTGGCGAATATGGCGCATAATAATTTCTTTTTTCCCAACTATACGACCGCGTGGACGGTATTTCTTGAAAGGGAACAACAAAACACATCAACAAAATGACTAACTCCAAGGGTTATCGCCGCGGCACCAGATACATGTTCTCCCGCCCCTTCCGCAGGTATGGTGTCATCCCCTTGTCCACGTACATGCGCGTCTTCAAAATCGGCGATATTGTCGATATTAAGGGTCATGGCGCTGTCCAAAAGGGTATGCCCTACAAGGCCTACCATGGCAAAACCGGTCGTGTCTACAATGTCACCCCTCATGCTGTTGGTGTTATTGTAAACAAACGTGTGCGTGGTAAGATCCTACCCAAACGCATCAATGTCCGCATTGAACATGTCCATCACTCCAAGTGCCGTGAGGATTTCTTACGCCGTGTGAAAGAAAATGAACGTCTATTGAAGGATGCTAAAGCTAAGGGCACCTGGGTTAGTTTGAAGCGTCAACCTGCTCAACCCAAAAAGTCCCACTTTGTGAAACAAGTCGAAGAGCCCATTGTTTTGGCTCCCGTTCCTTACGAATTCATTGCTTAAATTGTCTCAGACATGGTCGATGAAATTCATGTGGAGAGGAAAGAAGAGTGTGGGAGAAGAACGGTATTGTTTGATGTCTGTTTTTTACGTACTATTGAAATCTGAGATTCTTTTCTATGAAAATTCTCTTTGTGCACATTTATTTTAAAAGAAAAAATAAAACGATAGAAAAGTGAAAATGGACATTTCTTTTTTGTAAGAAAATAAAGCAATTCCAACTTTAATTCATCAATTTAAACAATTTTAAAAGTGGATGTGTGAACTGGGGCATTGTCCGGATGAAACAACTTTTTCTTTTTCGCCAAGTGCGGTATTTTTTCCATAATTTCGTCATCTAAATGTTCCAACAAATTAGCATAATATTCGCTATAGATGGTTTTCCCCTTCTGAAGATAATCAACAAAAAGAATCCCATAATCGCATTCGAAAAAACAGACGCCATAACCTTGCCTTCACATGGAACCGTCTTCGTCTTCTTTGGACACGATTCTCCCATTCCAGTACACTGCTTTGACTGTTCCTTTGTCTCATGTGGGAAGTGGTGGACCAATGTCTTACCCATGGTTGTAAATTGACGCAAAAATTTGGCTTTATTGTGCTGAAAATTCCAAACACTCTGATGAAACATCTTCACGACGCAGTCTTTGCTCTATTTAAGGCAAACGTGGCACCCATCAAGCTAGAACCGTCTTCGTCTTTTTTGGACACTATTTTCTCATTCCAGACCACTGCTCTGACTGTTTGTACCAGGAGAGCAGTGGTGGAGCTATATCTCATCCATGGTTGTAAATCGACGCAAAAATGTTGCTTTATTGCGGTGAAATATTGCCAAACACTCTAATGAAACATCTTAACGACACTGTCTTTGCTCTATTTAAAGCAAACGCGGCACCCATCGAACCGAAACCGTCCTCGCCTTTTTTGGACACGATTCTCCCATTCCACTCACTGCTCTAACTGTTTGTATCAGGAGAGCAGTGGTGGAGCTATGTCTTATCCATGGTTATAAATCGACTCAAAAACCCGGCTTTATTGCTTTGAAACATCGCCAAACACTCTAATGAAACGTCTTAACGATGCTATTTTTGCACTATTGAAAGCAAACGCGGCACCCATCTTACATACAGCTTTCTCATCTTCCAACCTGCGGTCAATATACGATGTACAGCACTTTTTGAAATGTCTATAATTTTAGCTAGCTCACACACTTTCAGTCAATACCATCACCAATACCATTTTGTGCATTTTCTCAACCGTATGTGGCGTGAACACCTCAATTGGTCGATCACTACTATGTTTGTGTTGGCAGCTCGTACGGCCTCATTTAAACTCTGCCGCCCAATTTTATACAGCCGTAAACGTTAAAACATACTCTCCTACACCAGAATCTAGCTTGGCTTTAATGTTGGTTAGACTGAGACCTTTCAAATGGAAATATTGAATCACATAACGGGGACCAATTTTTCCCACGTTCACAAATTCACTGAGATCATTCAATTTTGATGGCTGAAATAAAAATACCTGAAACTTAAAAAATCACATGTTTTATAAGGTTGCCACTTTTCACCAAAATGTGCTTTTTTCAAACTACTGGCACCATCTATACGTCAAGTCGACTTGTTTTTGAACCGTCCTCGTATATGCGTATATACGAGTATGTTGAATTGGTTCCTCCCCGTGCCAAATACTCCGTATATTGTTTTTAATTAATAAATAGATAATAAAAATATTATATAAATATCGAAAAATTATGCCGGTTAGTATGTTCTCCATATAAAGCCAGCGGGCTATGGCATTGTGAGCGATGTGCGCAGGTTCATTTTCCAAAACATTCCCTTTTTTCTCGTGAAAATTTAAATTTCTTATCTTTTTTCCTGCGTAGCTTGTTCCGTCTGTTTGTTGTTCTATTTATCAAAATAAAATTATTAATTAAAAAATTCATGGAAATGGTTATATTTAGACGAAACAACCAAAACTTGGAAAAATCGAACGAAATCATTCCAATGAAAAGTGTTGATCGAAATAGATCTAAAGGGAAAAATATGTCAAAATCATTACACTGAAAATTATCGGCTTAAATTAGTCTATTAAAAAATTCCGACCGAAATCGATCTATTGAAAAGAATCGACCGATGTCGATCTATTGAAAAGGACCGGTCGATATCGATCTTTTGCAAAGAATCAACTGAAATTGTTCTGTTAAGAAATTACGACCGAAATCGTTCTGCAGGAATGCATCGATAAACAATTGCAGTGTTCTGTGAACAACCGTTCGAAGTAACACTTTCGAAAATAATCGACCAAATGTCGTCTATTGGAGATCATCAACCGAAATTGATCTTTTGACCACAATAGGCCGCAGCCATCATAAACACCGACTTCTTCTGTTCGGAAGAATGAAGTTAAATCATTTTGTGGAAAAATTTTGGTCGAAAAAGATCTACCGGGAACAACACATCGAAATTATTCCATTGAAAACTATCGTTCGAAATCGATTCATTTTAAAGAACCATCTTTTATCGTCCTTTTGGGAAGTATCGACCAAAATCATTCCACAAGGATGTATGCACAGAAATCGAAAATTAGAAAACAATCGTTTTTCTTATGGAAGAATCAAAAGAAATCGCACTTTTGGAAATAATCTATCAAAAGCGTTCTGTTGAGGGGTATCGAACAAACCCGGTTGAAATTGCCACATTGAGCAGAGTCGACTTGTTCCAATGGAAAAAATGGCTCGAAACCATTCTATTGGAAAACATTTGCCGTATCGATCTATCGGGAAAATGGAACGAAATCATTCTATTGAAAAGTATAGAATGAAATAATCATAATCATTCTACTTAGTAGTGTCGACCGAAATCCATCTACTGAGAAGTATCGAATGAAATTGTTTTTAAGTATACATGAACTGAAATTGTAATTTTAGGCACAATTGAGATCGTTCTATAGGGAAGAAATCGTACTTTCAGAAATAAGCAACCGAAGTAGCGAAATTAATTATCTATAATAGAAAATGTTGACGAAAGTAGTTCTTTTGAAAAGTATTGACCGATATTTTATCTATCGACCAAAATTGTTCTATTGAACATTATTGATGTAAATCAATATATCGAGAAAAATGGGCCAAATTCATTCTGTTAAAAATTACCGACCGAAATCGTTCTATTCGGATGTATGGTCCGAAATCATTTTGCTGGAATGCATCGACAGAAATCGTATTTGTGGAAGCAACAGAAATCGCTCTGTAGCGAAGAATCGACTCAACTTTTACTGTCGGAAATAATCGACCAAAGTGTTGTGTGGGGAAATATTTATCCAAATTGAATTTTGGGAAAAATCGACAAAAGTCGTTTTAATACGACCTAAATCGTTCATTTTGAAGGAAGAATCGAAATTGTTGAAAATTATGAAAACAATTCTAAACTATAAAAAGCTATGGAACGCTGAAAAATCTTGTGAAAAGTAATCAAAACTATTGAAAATTTTGCCGCAGACTTTTACTTAAGTAAAAATTTGTCCCAAATTTTCGGCTTTAGTACAATTTTCACCAAATTTGTTTTTTTTTGGCTTTAGTAAAAATTTGTTTCAAATTTTTAGTTTTAACAAAAATTTGAATACATTTTTGATTGAATAAAACTTTGCAAAATTGTTGATTTAGAAAGTAATCCAAACTTTGCTTCAAAATTTTTGGCTTAAGTAAAAAATTGTCCAAAATTTTTGGCTTAAGTAAACATTTGTCCCAAATTTTTGGCTTTAGTAAAAATCTGTCCTTTTTTGACTTTAGTAAAAATTTGTTCCAAATTAGTCCCAAATTTTTAGCTTTAATAAAAATTTGCATACATTTTTGCTTGAATAAAACTTTGCCAAAATTGTTGATTTTGGAAGTAATCGAAACTATTGAAAATTTTGCCTCAAACTACTGGATTAAGTAAAAATTTCTCCCAAATTTTTGACTTGAATACAAATTTGTCCCAAATTTTTGGCTTTAGTAAAAATTTGTCCTTTTTTTGACTTTAGTAAAAATTTGTCCCGAATTAGTCCCAAATTTTTAGTTTTAATAAAAATTTGCATACATTTTTGCTTGAGTAAAACTTTGCCAAAATTGTGGATTTAGAAAATAATCAAACACACATTTATTCCGTCTGTTGGAAAGTAGCCACCCAAATTGTTTTGTTGGAAGTTATCAAATGGAATCAGCGAACTGAGAATTACAGACTGTAGTACGTCCATTACAATTACTGGCTGAAACCAATCTATTGGGAACTATAAAAATACTCATCTGGGAATTATTGACTGAATTCAGTCTATTGAGAAATGCGTCTGTTAAGAAACATAGAATGAAATAGTTATGTTGGGAATGATCGTAATGCTGAAAAGTATCGACTGAAATTCTACTGATGAAGAATATTCGTTCGAAATCGTTCTAATAAGAAGTATTCTCTTGAAAAGTTTCGAACGAGATTGATCTACTAGGAAGAATAGGCCGAAATCGACCTAATAAGCGAAATCAATTTAAATTGGATCCATCATATGGACCCATCATCGTTAACGGAGAGTATCAGCGTCGCATGAACAATGCGCTGTATGAGCTATATGCCGACATCGACGTGGTCAAACACATTAACATACAGCAATTGCGTTGATGGGTCATGTTGTGAGGATGGGACCAAATGCTCCGGCACGGAAAGTTTTCGACAACGACCTCGATGGGCAGCGCAGAAGAGGACGACCGAAACTCCGTTGAAAGAGCCAAGCTTTTGAAATACTGTCGAAGCTTGGTGCGGCGAATTGGAGGAGAAGAGCAGAAGATCGAAGCGCTTGAAATTATTTTCTACGGGCAGCGTATAATAGGAAAGGACGTCTGTTCCAGTCTCCACCTAAGAAGAAAAAGATTGGTGAGAAATCGATCTATTGAGAAGAATCGATCGAAATCGCTCTACCGAAAAATATCGACCGACATTTTTTCGTTGGGATACATTGGCCGAAATCAATTTATTACCAATAATCAACCGAAATCGAAAGAGGGAGAATGGATTAAATTGTCTCTGAGAAGAGGAATCGATCGAAATTGTTTTGTTAAGAAGTGTCGAAATAAAAAAATTGATGAAAATCGTTTTTTTTTTTTTGCTGTTGAAAAGTATTAATCGAAACCGCTCTGTCGGGAAGAATGAAACTGAATTATCTAAAAGTATAGATCGAATTAGATGTATTGAAAAGAATTGTTTTGTATCAATGGAAATCGCACTTAGGAGAAATCATTCTTAGGCGAAGAATTCAGCAAAATAGTGTTTTTGAAAATGTTCTATCAAAAGTTTTCTGTTGTGAAATATCAACCGAAATTAAGCTAATGGAGAAATTGCAACCGGAATTGATCACTGATCACTGATCACGAAATCGATCGGAATTGATAAAAATAGACCAAAATCGTTCTACCGACAACTGTCAACCGAAATTGTTCTATTGAACACTATTGACCGTACTTTTAAACAGTATCGAAATCGTTCTTTGGGAAAAATCGACCGGAGTTGATCACTTGAAAAGAATCGACCAAAATCGTTCTGCTGCTAAAAGTCTGAGAATCTTGGGCAGAAATCCACAAAGTAGTTAGGGCAAATATATTGAATTTTTTGAGGTTTAAAAGTTAGCATACAACCCTCGCCGCATGTGCATCATTCGACATATTCATATGAATCAAAATCTCAATGCTTGAAAAATCCCAGTTGTTTGAATTTTTTGCACAATGCATTGCTAACGTTCAATAATCGAATCCCTTTCCGCTACAAAAAAAAAATTGGTTTTTCTGTTGCATTTTTGTCTTCTTTTTTTTCTTTTCTTCTTTTTGATAGAGGCCAACAATTCAACCCATCCATCCGTCCAACCGACGAACATCTGTTTACTGAAGGTCTTCCTGTGTTATTCAGTTTGTGATGTGACGACCATCCAATGAATGGATGGATGTCAATAATGGGTAGCAACATTTGAATATACAAATCACACGATGGACAGAGACAATATTGCAGCGGGCAGTAGGTTGAAGGGGAAGATTGATCGGAGAGGATGGTAGCTCATACCCCCTCCTTTGTTCTGTGTATCCACTTTTGTTATTTTAGGTGAAAACATCAATATGTGAACCTGCATGATTGTACAAATGGGAATTTGTGTTACGTGTGTGTGTGTGTGTCTGTGTGTAAGGATTTTCATAGATAGTCAAGAAAGTATATAGAGATATTCATATGCACTTTCGGTAATGGCTGGCTTGGCTGGACCGGACCAAAAGCCATTCTTCAGTATGATGCAAATGATGGCTACATTTTCCGATGTATTCATATGTACACATATGAATAAATATGTTTGCATGTGAGCCAGTTGGTGCATATATAAATGTATGGGTATGTAAACCAGTTGGCACACATATGAATGTATACAAAAACATATGTTGGTTTATATGTTGATTATATCCTTGTACCTGTTCACGATATTTCTTATCGAAACATAAAACACAATAAAGCTACATTTTAATTTGTAACGAAAAATTCTAATATTTCGGTCCAGATTGAATGTTGGAATTTCGGAAATATTGCAAACGTTGGAAATGTCTGAAAATTATTCAAAATTATGGAGAATTGTTCCAAGTTATGAAAACAATTCGAAACTATAAAAAGCTATGGAAAGCTACAAAAAATTTTGAAAAGTAATCAAAAATATTTTGATTAATTTTGCCGCAAACTTTTTGCTTAAGTAAAAATTTGTCCCAAATTTTTGGCTTAAGCACAATTTTTCCCAAATTTGTTCCTTTTTTGGCTTTAGTCAAAATTTGTCCCAAATTTTTAGCTTTAACAAAAAAGTGAATACATTTTTGACTGAATAAAATTTTTCAAAATTGTTGATTTAGAAACTAATCCAAACTATTAAAAACTTTGCTTCAAATTTTTGGCTTAAGTAAAAACCTGTCCCAAATTTTTGACTTAAGTAAAAATTTGTCCCAAATTTGTGACTTGAATACAATTTTGTCCCAAATTTTTGACTTTAGTAAAAATTTGTCCCAAATTTTTGATTTTAGTAAAAACTTGTCCCAAATTTGTTCTCTTTTGACTTTAGTAAAAATTTGTCCCAAATTTGTCCTTTCTTTGGCTTTAGTAAAAAGTTGTCCCAAAT
>JAHXMU010000267.1:499227-517899 GCA_019455685.1 Philornis downsi
TTTTTTACTAATGCCAAAAATTTAGTGAAATCTTTGATAAAACCAAACTTTTTAGGCAAATTTTCACTGAAGCCAAACTATTGAGGTAAATATTTACTAAAGTTAAAAATTTTTTAGGCAAATTTTTAAGAAAGCTAAAAATTTGAGGCAAATTTTTATCGAAGTCAATGTTCCAAATTTTGCTAAAACCACAAATTTGTTCAAATTTTTACTCAGACTAAAAATTGGAGATAAATTTCTACTAAAGCCGAAAATGTAGGCCAAATTTTTTACAAACCCAGAACACAGACAAATTCTGTTTAACCCAAATTTAATGTTTAATGTTTACTAAATTTTTACAATACAGCCAAATTTGTTCAAATTTGTTACTTATGCCAAAAATTTAGTGGAATCTTTGATAAAACCACAAATTTTGGGCAAGTTTCCAATGAAGCTAAAAATTTGAGGTACATATTTACTAAAGTGAAATATTTTTTAGTCAAATTTTTATCGAAATCAAAGTTCAAAATTTTGCTAAAACCAAAAATGTGTTCAAATTTTTACTCAGACTAAAAATTGGAGGCAAATTTCTGCTAAATTAAACATTTGATCAGCTTCCAATGAGATAAAAATATGTGTCCTTTTTCATTTTCATTCCATACCCCCCTATATACAAAATGAACCCATTTGGAACATTTAATTGGCTAAATTGTTTCTAAAACTAATAATTTGAGAAACTGTTTACCATATTTTTACAATACAGACAAATTTGGACAAATTTTTTACCAAAATTTTAGTCAAATTTTTTTACATTTAAGGTAAATATTTACTAAAGTGAAAATTTTGGAGCAAATTTTTACGAAAGCTAAAAATTTGAGACAAATTTTTATCGAAATCAAAGTTCAAAATTTTGCTAAAGCCAAAAATTTGTTCAAATTTTTACTCAGACTAAAAATTGGAGGCAAATTTCTGCTAAATTAAACATTTGATCAATTTCTAATGAGACATAAATATGTGTCCTTTTTCATTTTCATACCTTCCATATGGATACCATACCTCCCCGTATAGTCATTTGAAGCATTTAATTGGCTGCCAAAGACTTTCCGTACGCTATACATATTACTGTACCTCAACACACATGCACAAATACATTCAGCCACAACACATACTTATTATACTGTGAAATATATTTCATATATTATTCGGCACATTATATGTAAGTGTAGTTATTATTTAACATCAAGGATGTGTGTGGCTGTGTGTGTGTGCGATTGTTTGGGAGATCTGGCAAACGAAACCAAAGGACCATCGTCATTTTTAACATACAATAGTAATAATTGAAATGAGGTTAATACTCGTTAACATTTTCGAGAAAGGATCTACATTACTACATAATTACACTCAGGTTTGGCAAACAGTCGACAGATTTTATATCAGTTCTTAGGGTTAAAAACCTTTGCTAGAATGGGGTCACTTCTTAAAGGCTCTAATAAGGTGTTAACATAGTGAATAGGCTACAGTCCTTTAAATGCAATAACATTGGTTGTAGTGCGATATTAAACTGGCGATTAGGAAAATAAATGGAACGGTTTACCTTTCGTTAGCAAAATGAAATTGAAAAGCAGATTATAATTTGAGACTTACAGGACTTTTGATGATATTACCTGAAATGGCGGAAAAAAGAAGCAATTACTACTGTTAGCAACAAAATCTTAACATTTTTATTGTATTGAGATAAATGTTTTATGGCGCTAATAGCTGGGTGCCTGTAAAAAAATTATAGCTACAACAAAAATTGATAATATTGACTATAGTAAAATTAGCAAATTTTAAAATTTTATTTCCTTTTTTTATTATTTTTTAATGATAGTGCTAAATTAGATCTTGAAGAGGAGTTATATAAAATGAAGAATGAATTCACTGATAAGAAGTTAAAGAAGTAACTGCAAAAGTCTTCGCCTACAGTGATGTTTTCTTTACATTCCCATATTCAACAAAATTCTTTATTAATCCTTCAAACCAACTTGAAAATCGTTTACTTAAAACATAAATGGATATAATTTCCCATAGGAGAAAGAAAATGGTAAAGTTTCATAACAAAATTATGATTTTGATGCACAAACCATAATAATTTTCAAACAGTTTATTTGGATCAATAACGATCAGAAGTGACGCATTCCTAAACGAACCGTACGCTCTGTTCTCAGCCGAATAATTTATCAGTTCGTTAATAATAAAATTCTATCAGATTACATTTTAGTAGAATAAGATTATCTGAAACCTCGACAATATAACAAGGAAAAGTAAAGCATTTCACTCACGTCCATAGCCCATTCAAACGCACTATAATCGCTTAGACACAAAAAAAGTACAGGATGGCGCACGAATCGTGCTACAAACACAATGTCAATGGGGGACCGTTATTTAAAGAAGTTAAAGCAGTTTTTTTACCCAGAACTGCACCGAAGACGTAACCGTTTCAACCGTTTCAGCAATTGTTCACATAGCCAGGCCGGTTATGGCGGAGTTCCAACAAAAATTCCCAAACAAATGAATATCCAGAAACTCCAACAACCAATGACCATTTTGCTATCCCTCAAGCAATTTATTAACTTCAGATTGGAAGATGACTCATCCCTTTCGGCAAATTATTTGAATTAATCGATTTGTATCCCTTAATCCAATCGACTGTAAGTTAATACCACCAGCCATTTAAGCTCCAATATTTTTTTCCGCATCAGCGAACATCTGTGAAGCCTAACATTGCCGTAGTGCAAAATCATACCTTTACGATTTATCAATTCGTGCCTTTTTTCTTTCAGTGTTTTATTAAGCTTCATCATTTGTTTACAGCAGATCTCAGAATTTATGGTTTGATTCCTTGGAAGCTGTTCAAAGTAAACAAATAACTTAAAATCGCATCAAATCTTAATCATTTTTGATGTAGTCCAGTCTTTGATGAAGTTTTAGATCGTTGATATTGCTAAGACATGGCTGTCTTTCGGTTGATATTATTGTAAAGAATTCATTATTTACTATATCTCCAGCGGCTCGACAACTACTTTGATTTCCGATTTATTGACTTTATTTTGCCGGCAACTTCGGTGGTTACCTTTAAGAGTGAAATTTCCAGAAGTTAATTTCGTCAACTGCGGTCGTTCGTATAGTCGGGTTCAATTCCCAATACAGTCGCCTATCACTGTTTAAGTGGCAGTCAACTCAATGTGTTTGATGAATACTTCGAACAGTGAAGTAATCGACAAATCTAGTAAACGCTTCTCAAACTGTGTCGTTCGAAATCGTCGTTAAACTATGGGCTCCATTGAGTGAGTCTAAAAATAGAATGCTTATAAGCTCACTGAATGTAAGAAGCTCTTCCATATCTCATACGTGGGATGTAATAGAATTTGTTTTCCTTTGTTTTTAGTTTTTGTGAATCAATTTTGATACATTCTTTCTATTAAGACTACCAAATTAAGCATGTCACAAATGTTCCAATGTGCTTATTATTTTTTATATTTATCCGTCTCCCTATCAATACATTGTCGTGTACAGCCTATCCTTATACAATTAAAATTAAATATTGCAGCATCCAAAACTATCTCAGAAGATCAGAGAATAATCTAACAAAGTTTTATTACAATCAAGTTAACGGTATAGCAGCCTATATTAAACATACATACACATACATAACGTACCTATCCATCTGCATATGTGCTGCGTAAATGTGTGCCGTCTAACCAATTAAGGCAAACATTTGGAAGACTACTGCCGGAATATCTGGCATGGCTTTCAGAAAAATGTCCAGCGCTGTGCATATAGGCGAGCGTAAATGACATTTTTAAACCACAAATCATCCAGACATCCAAGAGTTGACTAAGAAACCCGTCATTACAGTCGGTTTAACGGTATAGGAGACTACATCTATGAATACAAGGATTTAGCTCGCAATTTATCGTTATGAGATATTAAGCGTTTTTCGAACAACCGCTATTATGGCAATTTGTTATAACTTTTAAAATGTAGGGAAGTTTGAAAGTAGGAAAGTTCCAGCCATATTCAATAGCTTCTATGTCCTGTTTATAATAAGAACTATCAAACTCTTTAAAATAGCCGCAGACTCCACCCAGCCATTTTGTCAAGTTTGGAAATAGAAAACAGTCCAAGGGAGCTAAATCTGGCGAATAAGGTGCGTGATTAAGCAATTCCAACTTTAATTCATTAATTTTTGCCATCGCAACAATGAATGTGTGAGCTGGAGCGTTGTCCTGATGAAACAACACTTTCTTTTTCGCCAAATGCGGTCTTCTTTCCAAAATCGCATCCCCTAACCGCTGCAATAAATTATCATAATATTCCCCGTTGATGGTTTTTCCTTTCTGAAGATAGTCAATAAAAATAATCCCATGCGTATCGCAAAAAAACAGACACCATGATCTTGCCCGCAGATTGAATCGTTTTCGGCTTCTTTGGGCTCAATTCTCCCATTCCAGGCCACTGCTTTGACTATTCATTTGCTTCAGGTTTGGAGTGGTGGACCCTTGTCTCATCCATAATTATAAATAGATGGCTTTATTGCGGTGAAACATCAACAAACACTCTACTGAAACATCTTCACAACGCTGTTTTTGCTCTATTGAAAGCAAACGCGGCACCCGTCTTTCGCGCAGCTTTTTCATCTTCAAATTTTCGGTCAATATATAATGTGTAGCACTTTTCGAAATGCTTATCATTTCAGCTAGTCCACGCACCTTCATCTTACGATCGTCCAATACCATTTTATGCATTTTTTTAATCCTGTCTGACGTGGATGCCTCAATTAGTCGACCACTATGATATTTGTCTTGACAGCTCGTACGGCCTTGTTTAAACTCTGCTAACCAATATTTCACTATCGTAAACGAAGTATTAGAGTCCCAGAGTAGAATCTGGCTCGGCTTTAATATTGGTTGGACTGACACCTTTCAAATGGAAATATTGAATTACAAAACGGCGACCAATTTTTTCTATGTTTACAAATTCACTAAGATCGTTTACTTTGGATTTCTCAAATAAAAATACCAAACAATGTAGCGCCTTGAAACAAAACATATATTCAATAACGTTGTCACATTTCACCAAAATTTTTTTTTTTTTTCAAACTACTGGCACAATCTATGCATCAGGTCGGCTATTTTTGGGACTGCCCTCGTATTACGTAATTTCCCAAAAATCCATATTTCAAAGAAATGCTATAACTTGTGAACTACGTGGAATTTTGAAATGGGTATTGGATATAAATTCGCATCAAAATAAGCATATAAACGGTGTCCCAACAAGAACGCAAGATTTAAATTTAGCGCCATTCGAAGTGTCATTATTTGACATTTGAACAATTGTTATTGTTTGCTAGTAGAAGGTACGAGGTTAGTAAAAATGGAGCGCTACACGAATGAACAACGCATTCTCATTGTGAAATTGTTTTACCAAAATGGTGAAAGTTTTGCGGCTACAGTTCGCAAATTGCGATCAATTTGGAGTCACAATAATGCTCCAAAAGAGTAAACTGTAAATTAATGGATAAATTTGCCAAAACTTGGTCTGTTAGTGATGTAAAGGCAACAACGCACCTTCGACCAGGTCGATCGACCGAAAATGTCGCAGCTGTACGTGATGATGTCGCTCAAATTCCATCCACCTCATTTCGACACCGAGCTCAGCAAACTGGTGTCTCCAAATCCACTATGCAGCGAATTTTGACGAATGATTTGCATCTTCATGCATACAAATTTCAATTGACTCAGGGACTGGAACAGGAAGGGAGTTCGTTAATTGGTTAATTGGTTGAGGAAAATCCTCGAGTGATTCACGAGAAGCAGATGCATCCTCAACGTGTCACTGTGTGGTGTGGATTTTGGGCTGGGGGAATCATTGGACTTTTTTTTTATGAAAATGAGGCATGTCAAGCGCAAACAGTCAATGGTGTTCGGTATCGTGAAATGACAACCAGTTTTTTCGTGCCTACAATTAAAGAAATGAATGTGGGGGATATGTGGTTTCAACAAGACGGCGCCACATGTCATACAGCCAGAGAAACAATTCAAATGCTGCATCAGTCATTTATATCTTGCGTTCTTGTTTGGACACCCTTTATAAAATAAAGAATAAACTTTGACTAAAATCCACTTATGTCCTTTTTCTGTGTGACCACAGATATTATCTGTATATCTGTGTGTCTGTATCTAGAAATACAAATCTAGTACCCCAGAAAGTGCAAATTCCTGATCGTGTATGTTCGTCCTTCCTCCTTGTGTCAGTTGAAAGCACATTAAAGGTCCCACTGTTTGATCTACAAACCTAATATAGGTCCTACGTATACATTATATTACAAGAGAACTAAGAATTAGTATCTAAGAATTGGACAAAGTAAGCCCAGTGGTTGGAACCTTGCTTAGGAAAGAGCAAAACTTATCTACAAAAGAATGGACATTGTTCTGAATTTTCTAAAAATTAATTAATCAATAACGATTCCTTCACTATAAAGTAAACCTAAACTTCTCATTGTAATATAAACAACCTTTATTTTTATTGTCATGATATTGTGATCTAGTTAATATTGGACATACCGTTTGCAAAAACTAAAAGTACAAATCTAAGACTCCACAAAATGTAAATTCCTGATCGTGTATGTTCGTCCTTCCTTCTTGTGTCAGTTAGGAGCAGATTAGAAGTCCAACCGCTTGATCTAGAAACCTAATATACAGTATCGGAAAAAACTAAAGCACGGAACTTTACAATAACATTAAAAAGAATGCCCATTTCAAAAAAACAAAAACTATATTTGAAAGAATATGACCTACACTTATTAAAAATTAATGCAGAAGTTATGTTACGTAGTAGTTTAACTACTTTTTTATGTGCTTATTTTAATACGTTCGAAAATGCAGCGACAAAACTAAAGCACAAAACCTTTTGAATGTTTCTTCTTCTATACAATATTGAATTTACTAACAACAAATACCGCGATTTTTCCAAAGATCATTTTATGTGCGTATAAAGAAAATTTTGCATTCAATTATTAATTGTTTCTGTGCTTTTGATTATTTCGCTAAATAAATGGCGCGAAATAAATATTCAGTTCATTTAAAAAAAATAATGGCTGATTTTAATAACGGTGAATCTGTGACGGCCATTGCAATAAAATTTGGTATTCATTATAGTATTATATCAAGAATAATAAGCCGCTTTCGATCTTCAGCTTCTTCGGCTACAGTACATAAACGTGGACGACCACGAAAGACCTGCAAAGACGCGCTGTAGAAGGGGGCCCAAAATCTTATAAAAGTGGAAAAATCCCTTTATTTCACGGAAAAATAGACTAACCAGGGTTGAGTTTGCGAAGAAACATATTAATTGGACCACTACACAATTTACAACCGTACTATTATCCGACGAATCCAAATTTAATATGAACGGTTCCGATGGAATTAGGCTAGTTCGGCGACCCAGAGGACAGCGTCTTAAGCCACAATATACAGAAGGCACAGTGGAAAACGCAGGGCGCAGCGTTTTGGTCTGGGTTTGTTTCTCAGGCCATGGCATTGGTCCAATTCATAGAATAAGTGGAATAATAGATCGATTCGTTTATAGAGACATTCTCCAAAATGTAATGCTTCCACATGCAGATGAGCAGATGCCAATTAAGTGGAGGTACCAACATGACAACGACCCCAAACACACATCTAGGTGCGTGAAAAATTGGTTCGTACAAAATAAAATTGAAATTTTACAATGGCCGCCGCAATCGCCTGAGCTCAACCCCATGGAAAATCTATGGGAAATTGTAGATCGAAATATAGACCGCGATAGCTGCAAAAATTTGGATGAGCTCTATAAAAATGTGGAAAATGCCTAGAATAAAATTTCTCCAGACGTATTAAATAATTTAATTGACTCCATGCATCGAATATGTGCCGAAGTTTTACAAAATAATGGATATGCCACAAAATACTGAGTTTTTTCTAGTCCTCAGTTATGTAGTGTTGTCTACGTGCTTTAGTTTTGTCGCCTAAAAACATTGAGTTTTACCTTTTTTCTTAAATTTTGATTGTTTTTGATGAAGAATTCGTGTTTTTTTTTTTTTTTTTTTTTTTTTTTGTTATATTTTAAAATATAATTTAATAATCTAAAATATAAAATAAAAAAAAACAATTATCTAAACGAATTTTGAAAGGCTGTTTAACGACATTCGTAAAAAGCATTCCGTGCTTTAGTTTTGTCCGATACTGTAGGCCCTACGTATGTATGTCATATTACAAGAGAGGATAAGCTAAAAACTGGGCTAAAAATTGCGTCCAACGGTTGTATCCTTGCTTAGAAAAGAGCAGAACCTATCTGCAAAAGAATGGAATTTTTTTCGAATTTTCTAAAAATTATTTAATCAATAATGATTCCTTCTCTAAGCTTTTAATAAACATTAAGTTATCATTTTAATATAAACAACGTTTATTTTTATTTATTCTATTAGTTCAATTTCATCAATTTACTTATTTATTTGTATTTTTCATTCCCAATGTTTGTGCATATCTTTAATGCCTCATATAGCGTATTTTGTATTGAATTTAAAGAGGGAAACGGCAATTTCCAAGAATATGTGGGAAAAATCAATATGCCAAAATATGTAAACAAAGCTGAAACAAAAAATAAAAAGAGAATTGACAGAAGATAAACAAGTAAACATTCGTGAAATGTCGTGCATCGAAAGAAATGGGAAAAACAGCTGATGCATTCTGACAATTGTGCCTCAAAAGAATCCTTCTAAAAATAGCACCACTGACAGTTCATCCCAATGTTTTTTACTCTCCCGCTTTCTCTTATTGTTTGCTCGTCGGTCATATCTCTCATAAAAGAAAATTCGACAACAATACGATTTGGTGAATAAGTTTTCATTCCATTTTCCTTTTAGTTTTTCGCAGCTTTTCAACGTTAACGGGTGGACCAACGGTAAAGACAACGACGCGCAGCGCCCGACTCGCATGAATATTGTGGCCATCAATAGAACCATCGCAATACACGAACGCATACGAGTACGCACACACACACACGGCCAGAAGAACACATAGTCAAACACACACACAAACACACCCAGGCAGACGCGCACATACCATTATAGTGTGTGTGTGTGTGTGTAACAAATAATACTAGAGGTTGAACGTGGTTTATATATAGAAAATTAACGCACAGCTGAAAATTTTTTATGGTTTTTCTTACAAAAATTTTGCTAAATCTACAAATTTCCCAAAGAAAATTCGCCCAAAATATTGATGAAATTATAAAAATCTCTCGAAATAATTTGGGAAAACCCGGGAATATGTAAGAAAAGAGCCAACAAGTCAGGGCAACAAACTGAAATGAATGAATGAAAGTCTACTCAAATAACGTGTTAAAGTTAAAAACGGGAAACGGGAAACGGGAAACACCACCCAGACAAAAAAACAAAAAATAAAACAGAAAATAGTGAAGAAATTGGAACAAATTTTGGTTTCAATGTGATTAAGAAACTCGTAATATTAGAAGAAAAAAAACAACGGAAAAGAAGAGCAAATATAGAAAATATCTTAAAAGCAACGTGGAGATGACGGTCTAGAAAGCAACCGCTTATAAGTTATAAGAAAGAAATTCAAACTATTCTGTGTTGAAATAAGCAAAAAAATTTAAATAAAATTTTTGTATTTTATATATATTCGAGCTGATTCGATTTCAATTCTTGTGTTGTTGCTCTTGTTGTGCGCTGAAAATTGTACAAGAACAACAAATTACATTAAGAAAATGCTAGAAAAATGTATTGTTCATCGTGTGCTAAGTTGATGACACATATTTCACTTGTTTTGACCGCATTCCTGCTGTTTTATCTCATCTGCCTGCCACCCCATCTCAATCAAGTGAAAGCCACTCCCCAGGATGAAGCGTAAGTCCTTCTTCAATGTCGTTCGTTTTTTAGCTTTCAATTGTGTGTCTGTTGTTCTTCAATGCTGGTACTGCTACTGCTGTTGTTGTTTATTGTTTTTTTTTATTGTTTGTTATTTTATTCCACTACTGCTTTTGCTGTTGTTGTGATGTTGTCATTAGAGCACAGCCAAGAGGTCCTTTGAGAGCTCTTTTTCCCCCCTCCTCCTCTCCCCTTACTGTATGTTCATAACCTCCCATCAACCTTGTTTTATGCTTTTAAAATTTTAATTAATGTTAGTAGTAGATGTGTGTGTGTGTGTATGTGTGTTGTTTAACAACACATTAAGAATTCCTCTAGGGAAGTGGTATGGTAATTAAGGGTAAATAACTAGTAGAACACAAATTATGTGACGCATTACTTAACTGAACTTGCGATTTCAAGAGGTTGGGTGCTTTCTTGGCTTCACTCTACAGAACCAAAACAAAAAAACTAATTCAAAACGATGTCACGGCGCTGCAGTAACCGAGGAAGTATGTAAAATAGTCAGGCGGGCAGTTTATAAGAATTCGATACGAAAACAGAAGTTTCTGAATCAACAGAGGCAAGAAAAGTACAGCGGTTAGTTCTTCCAAACTTAAATAACGATTTTCACAAACATTTCCTTCACTTCCTTCGACGTTGCCTTTAATTGAAAACGTTGACGGCCTTCCAGAGCGTGGCAAATTAAATCTCGGGCACTACTTTTAATTAAGCAGTGAGCTTTCTGTAACATTTTCATGGGTTATTTTACATTTACAACACAGAATTTGACACAAATCCTTTATTCGATTTGGTTTTATCTTTGGTTAAAATCATAAAACATGCTTGAGGTGAAACGGCAATATCGTAAACAGACTAAATAGCAGATGACGCTTAAGCTACGAGGACGGTCTTAAAACTAGATGACCTAACAAAGAAAACATAAAAAAGTTAAAAAAAATATTCTTCATTTTTCAACATAATCTTCTTTAAGCTCACTACACTTTTTCCAAGCGATACTGAAAAGCTTCTATACCCTGTTTATAGTAAGAACTGTCAAAACCTTATAATAACCATCTACTCTACCACCACAGATTTCACCCCTTCATTGTTGGCAAATTTTTTATCACCGAGCCATTTTTGGAGACAGAAAATAATCCGGGGGAAGCTAAATCTGGGGAATAAGGCCAACTCCAATTCATTAATTTTGTTAATCGCAATAATGGATGTGCAAACTGAAGTATTGCCTTGACAAAACATAACTTTCTTTTTCGCCAAATGAGCACTTTTTTCCATAATTTCATCACCTAAACGTTGCAATAAATTAGCATAATATTCGCCACTGATGGTCTTTCTTTTCTGAAAATAATCAATAAAAATAATCCCATTCGCTTCCCAAAAAACAGACGTCATAACCTTACCTGCAGATGGATTCGTCTTCGCCTTCTTTGGACACGATTCTCCCATTCCAGTACACTGCTTTGATTGTTCCTTTTTCTCAGGTGTGAAGTGGTGGACCCACGTTTTATCCATGGTTATAAATTGAAGCAAAAATTCGGCTTATTGCGGTCTTGTCTGCAATTTCCTATATTTATGGGGCTGATAAATGATTTAAATTTTCCTAAATTTTTCAATTAATCTTTACATTTTTCTGTAATTGCAGAAAACATTAACAAAATTTTTGTCTTAGTTTACATGGTTGTTCTATCGACTGTTATATCCCACTTTCTTATTTTTTCACAAAATTATCGAAACGCAGCCCATGTCGTGTCATTATCTTATCACCCATTAGATATTCAATAGATCCTACATGAATGGAATCTACTCTTCGCTATTTACGCTCCGAATCTGCTTACTGTATTTAACAGATTCTACACGAATGGAATTTACTCTTCGTTACCTACGCTCCGAATCTGCTTTTTATATTTAAAAGATTTTACACGAATAGAATCTACTCTTCGCTACCTACGCTCCGAATCTGCTTTCTGTATTTAATTTAATAGATTTTACACGAATAGAATCTACTCCTTGCTATCTACGCTTCGAATCTACTCTCTGTGTTTCATAGATTCTACACGATACTACACTACACGATTACACGATTCTACACTACAATCTACTCTATTTGCGCTTCGAATCTGCTTTCTATATTTAATAGATTCTACACGGATAGAATCTACTCTTCACTATCTACGCTATAAAAAAATATTTATTCATTCATCAATTTCTATTTTTTCCCCTTCAAAGTAGTCTCCCACAGATATAATATACTTGTGCTAGCATTTTTTTCAATTCTAGAAGCAGTTCTGATATGCACTTTTTGATATGTCTTTGAGATCTCTCAGCGATTCGGTTTTTATCTCCTCAATCGTCGCAATACGCCGTCCTTTCATGGGTCTATTCAATCTTGGGAACAGAAAAAAGTCGCAGAGGGCCAAATCTGGTGAATACGGTGGCTGAGGCATGATAACGGTGTTGTTTTTGGCCAAATAATCGCTCACAAGCAATGACGAGTGAGCAGGTGCATTATTATGATGCAAAAGCCATGCATTTTTTTTTACAATTCCGGGCGTTTTTTTCGTATTGCTTCACGCAAACGGCGCATAACCTCAAGGTGATACTTCTTATTTACCGTACGACCTTGTGGTAAGAACTCCTGGTGCACTACGCCATGGTAATCGAAGAAAACAGTGAGCAAAACCTAGACATTTGATCGAACTTGGCGTGCTTTTTTTGGTCTTGGCTCTCATGGGCTCTTTCATTGGAACGATTGGGCTTTGGTTTCGATGAGATAACCATGATTCGTCACCAGTTATGACCCTTTTAAGCAAATCTGGATCATCGTTGACGTCATTCAACAACATTCCTGAGCGATGCTCATGCGTTATTTTTGGTCAAAATTCAGCAATTTTGGAACGAATTTCGCTGCCACACGCATCATGTCCAAAAATTTCCGAAAAGATTGCATGACATGAGCCAACCGATATGCCGACATCCTCAGCGACTTCCCTAATTGTGATTCGACGATTCTTCATAACAATTTTCTTTACTTTCTCAACATTTTGATAGGTTATTGATGTGTTGGGGCGTCCAGAGCGAGCGTCGTCATTCACATCTTCTCGACCTTCTGTGGAAAGCTTATACCACTTGTAAACATTTTTTTGATTCAGATTACTCTCACCGTATGCCATTGTTAACATTTCAAGTGTTTTTGAGCACTTAATTCAATTTTTTACACAAAATTTGATGCAACTTCTTTGATGCATTTTTTTTTTCGAAGAAAAATCGCCGAAAATCGCAGAAAATCGCCGAACACGCAAAACACTTGTCTTATTTATGCCTCTCACAAACAAACTAAGCATGTTATATGGATAAAACCGTCAACATATATTCGAGGTGAGTGTACCAACATAAAAAAATAATAATTGAAAGGCGAATGTATATACGTACCTTATTTACCTTATTTACCTTATTTTTTAACACACCTCGTACGCTTCGAATCTACTCTCTGTATTTAATAGATTCTACACGAATAGAATCTACTCTTCGCTATCTACGCTTCGAATTTACTCTCTGTCTATGCTAATAGACAAATAAGTTGTACTTTTCTGCCTAATAACCTGTCACAACTTTCAGTATGCAAAATTTTCAGGAATTCAAATAAATTAAGAATTGTATTTATCAAAATCAAAGTACCGTAAATTATGACTAAAAACTTCGCTGATTGTCGACAGATTAGCCAAAAATTTGCTATTATTCACCATAATGACATGGATGGGAGCCTCGAATATATAAATTTTTCTACTAATTTCACGTATTAACTGAGACTGTCACATTATGATCAAACGAAACGTCCTACAAACACGCAAATAAATACTAATTTACATGTTAACTAATGAAACAACTATATCATATGTTCTTTTAAATAATCAGCATAATTTATTGTGTAATTTGTCATATAATTTAAATGAACGGGGGCAGAACCGTGATATGATTTATTGGAATTGTTTATAAATTAAGTTCGTTGACATTCTGGATTAATACATTTTTTATATAATAATTCATTAATCAAACTCGAGCTACTTTAGGTGATATTCCATGTGGAGCATTAAAAAAAAAATGGCCATTATCATTTTTCAACCCGGTGGCCGAATTCATATCTTGGTGGGCCTTCAATCAGGACAGCTTGAAGACATTTTTAACATATTGCTTGCCTTCTCCTGCTCTCCTTTAAAGAAAAAGCCGTCAAGAATGCCACAAAAGGAGGGAGTAGTATTTAGTTACGCTCAAACAGTTTTTTTGTAGCATGTTGTAGCAGTTTTGAGTAGCATGTCTTTTTAGATTGTCTGGGAAATGATTGATGAAATTAATAAAACATCTGGAGTTTGAGGCTACAAATTCCACAACAGTAAGCGGATATGAAATAACGAACATTATAACATGGCAACAGCCAAAACTGACCATTTTAACATAACACATCTCTGACTACCTTAAACTATAGTTAATATGCACAATCACCGGTTTTGGCCTTCCTAAAGAGGACGATTTATTGGAAGTCCATGTAGAAAGCCTTCTTTGAAGTAGACCGCACCAAGAAACGCATGTGCATTACCTAGTATAGTGTACGCCGATTATTTCTTAATCCATTTAGTGGTTTCAAAGTCGCCAGTCTTACAAGGCTGTGAGTTGTTAAATACCTGTCATCTGAAGTGTTATTTATTTAGCAATAGGTTTTCCAATATGGATTATGGATCGCTTAACAACCGAAGAACGCAAAAAAATAGTTAAAATAATAAAGTGGTCTTATTTTTTCGACACTGTTGCATGTACGAGGTGTGATAGAAAAAAAAACGATTTTTTTCAAATTTCGTAAGTTACGTATGTTCGATTTTTGCTTTTTTCTGTTATGTTAGTACACTTGTCTGTTATATATAGGTATGTTGACAATATCAGTTTTGCTGTCAGTTTGTTTTTGACAGATAAAAAGGTTAGTCGTGTTTTGTTGTGCTCTTCGATTTTTTACTATTCGAAAAAATGAATCAAAGAAACTGCTGATGATGTTGGCATATCGTTCGACTCATGCCAAGCAATTTTTACGGATGTTTTAGCATGAAACGTACGGCAGCGAAGATTGTTCCAAAAATGCTAAATTTTGAGCAAAAACAACGTTCCAGATTTCATCAAAAAGGTCATAACTGGTGACAAATCATGGGTGTATGGCTATGACATTAAAACCAAAGCCCAATCATCCCAATGGAAAAATCCAGGAATCCAAGACCAAAAAAAGGACGTCAAGTTCGGTCAAATGTCAAGGTTTTGCTCACTGTTTTCTTCGATTACCATGGCGTAGTGCACCAGGAGTTCTTACCACAAGATCGTACGGTAAATAAGGAGTATTGTCTTGAAACTATGCGCCGTTTGCGTGAAGCAATGCGAAAAAAACCCGGAATTGTGGAAAAAAGTTCATGGCTTTGCATCATAATAATTACCTGCTCACCTGCTCACTCATCATTACTTGCGAGAGATTATTTGACCAAAAACAACACCGTTGTCATGGCTCAGCCACCGTATTCACCAGATTTGGCCCCTTGCGACTTTTTCCTGTTCCCAAGATTGAAGAGATGCATGAAAGGACGGCGCTATGCGACGATTGGGGAGATAAAAGCCGAATCGCTGAGAGAGCTCAAGGACATACCAAAAAGTGTATTTTAGAACTGCGTCGAGGAGTAGAAAAGCTGGCACAATTATATATTATATCTGAGGGGGACTACTTTGAAGGAGATGAAATAGAAATTGATGAATAAATAAATATTTTTTGAGGAAACCAAAAATCGACTTATTTTTTGAATACACCTCGTATGTCGTCGGTTGGAACAAGTGGCAAGAGGAAGAGACAATATATGTTGAATACGATGAATGGGACAGGATTTTCCAATTTAAGTTTTCTAAGTAGATTTTGGGCAGCACGGCAACATGTGGACGAGTATTATTATCCAATAATACTTTGCCAGGTCTTCAGCAGTACTGGGCCCGTTTTCCTTGAGTGCTGCTTTAATCAATTGCGTTCGGCAGAAAGAAAGCCAGTAATGGTTTCGCTCAGTTTGAGTTCATAATAAATGGCATAAAACGCGTAATATAAGTTTTTTCCACAAATATTTGGCTTGGCTGTCAGTGTTGATATCTTGTTCTTTGGGATATAATAGTGGATCCATTTTTGTATAGCCATTGACTATACAATGTCAGAAACCACTTCATTAGAGCTTAGTGAGCAGCATTTCATATATGCAAAATCGATGTTCTTTTAAATCATTTTCAACGATTTTAAACGATATGAAATTTTTCATTCACTCCTAATGTAATTGCAATCTCTTCTTTCGTTTGGAAGGAATCTTCTTTCAATACTGAATGCAATTCCACATATTTGTACATTTTCGGTCTTCCGCTAAATTCCTTCGACATCAAATTCAGCGTTGTTAAACTTTTGAAATTACTCACTACAATTTCTCTCACTTAAAGTAGGCTTCCCATATACTTTAACAAACAATCAATGCCTCTAAGCTGCAATTTTTTTTTTTTCAAATTAAAGAATTATGTCAAAAGTTTGCGCAAATGACGTTATTCGCCACAAATCTTGACATTTTCACACAAAAACAAAAAAAACTGATACAAAACCCGCCAGTATTTTAATGTTATGATGTTGCCAGATATTCGATCTTATAATATGATCTTTTACACCCAACAGTTTCAACAACAACTTACATGTGGCCATCTACGGTGAAACGAGGGAAAATTATTTATTCCGGGTGTCCGTCGGGAAGGTACACTGCTTTGTTTGTTTATAATTTTTGATTAAAAGGAAGAGAGTGGATCTTATATACGAGTAGATAAATGTTTTATTTAATGTCGGCAATTATGTATGGGATACAATATCAGATAAATGTCCCTCTCTGTCAGCCTCACAAATACGATCTCTTTTGAGCACATCTTTCATTGCATTCTCACACATTTCATGTTTGCATAAACCTTGCTTTTCAGATATCAAATCAGGTGACCGTGGAGGCCAATCAACATCACCATTTCTTGAAATAACTTGTTGTGGAAAGAGGTCTCGCATCCCATTGTAATCCTGACTGTATGCGATGGGGCACCGCCTTGCTGATGCCACATGTTAATCTAGCCCAAAGCATGCGGTTGTGGCGTTAAAAAGTTTTCAATCATATCACGATATCGCTCCCCATTGACAATTACCGTCACGCCGATTTCAGATTCAAAGAAGTGAGGTCCAATGATTCCTCTTGACCAAATTGCATACCAGACTGTCACTTTTAATGGACGCCAAGGGGACTGATGAATAATTTGCGGGTTTCCCATTGCCCAGAACCGATTATTCTGTTTATTCACATATATTCATTCAAATGAAAATGTGCCTCGTCACTCATTATGATTTTTTCATGAAAATCGGGGTTGTCTTGTCATGGATTTTGATAAAATGTTTTAACGATTAAAACACGTTGGTTTATCTAATATTTTTGCCTTTTCTCTACTTCACGAATGCCAAATAGGAACTGTCAAAACCAATGTTTACCAAAATGGCGGCAAAACAAAGTAGTATACCTTCCCGACGGACACCCTGTACTCTCAAAACGTATTCCCAATATTATCATACCCTTACTCGTACAAAATAATATTTACACATACGAGTTCCTCTGCACATATTTTTAAAATGAATATTTCTATTTTCTTTTTTGAATACACTTGAAGTAGAGGAAGCCGAAATGAGTGTTCATATGTTCGTGTACCCTACAGACTACAGAATGCATCTTCAAGTCGTTACATCTAACAATATAAACTTGCGTTTCAAATTGGTTCTTTAAAGAACTATTCGAAAATCTCAATTCCCCTATATTTCTCCATAGAACCTTAAAAAACGAGGTCATAATTGCCATTTACTATTCATTCATTCATTGTAAATCTTTGCACAGACCAAAATAGATGTTCTAATCTAACACGCCTTACAGCGAATACTGATGCAGGGGCTTTTGAGATCGCCTTCCACTAAGTAGTCTCTGGTCATGCTATTCAAATGATCACTTAGTCGATCTATTATTTGTTTATAAACCGCAGCATTCATTCAATGTGTTTCAAGTGGGTCTTTTGGTCTATCGGTCCTCATAGTCAGTCGTTGCCGTGTACATGTGCTTGCTATCTCCCGGTCTATATGCTAGAGAGGCGAACTTGTTAACAAATTCATTTGCCTCTGTGTAAAAGCGCTTTGATGCGTCTGCCGCCCGTGTAAAAATCAGATAACAATACGAAAATTGTGAGGATATTGGTGATGATACTCAAGAAAACTAAACAAAGACATCAGACGAAAAGAAAAAACCGAATTAAACAATATGGCAAATGGTTGCTTCCTATGAAAAGAGAAAGAAAATCGAACATCTGGGACAAGATGAAAGACTATGAAATACGAGTATTATACGATGTGCAATTAAAATTCCAGAAAACACTTTAATGTTTGGCATTTAAATGTTATAGAATATTACTGAATGTTAATGCTTCAATATTTTTATGGTCTTTTATATTGTTATGGTCTTCTACGATTACAAAGTTTTTAACATTTTGAATATTTTCTATTGTGATACTTAGAAGATAGCAAAAGATAGCAAAGAAAAAGAGCAACTTTTTGAAAATATTCACATTGTTAGTGAGTAAAGCGTTCACAACTGGAACTGAACCTCTTTTTT
>JAHXMU010000267.1:517909-538794 GCA_019455685.1 Philornis downsi
TTCATGCTCTAGTTATGCCAAATATTTTATACTGCTTAGAGGTATACTCTGTTACTAGTCAAAAATATATGAAACTTCTTCAATTATCTTTGAACAGAGCTGTTCGGTACATCTTTTCTCTCAAGAGACGTGTACATATAACACCCTTTGTGATTAATTTTCTGGGATGTTCATTTCCTTCATTTATTCTCGTACGATTATTGTTATATTTTTACAAAATATATTCTAACCATTGCCTGCATTTCTAATATGAAACTTTTAAATTTTGTCATTGCGTTCGTAGAAGACAATTGTTTATCCCCAAACTTTGCCATCTTACAGCACGATCTTTTAATGTAAGAAAAACTCGTAGCTATAATGCATTGCCAAATGAGCTTAGAAATTTAAATGCATCATGCGCAGTATTTCGTAACAGACATATCTGTCATATGTAGTTGGCATAGGTGAATATTTCTTTATATCTTAACTCTAAATTTAGGAGCGATATTATTATTGACTAATATTAAATATATGATTTTATATAATCAACTTTTATTTTATATACATTTTTACATTTGCTTTATTTTAATTTATGCATATTGTGATTTACTTAATAGTTTTGAACTGTAAAATTGTTAACTTAATTAATTAAAATGCTTTTGCAGTTTTCACTGACCTATATCATTGAATATTTAAAATTTTCGCAAATTTTTACTATTTTTACGTTATAAGTTAATATTTACTGGTTAATTTGATATTATATTCTAAGTTATATTTTGTTTTTGTTTTTTTAATTGCAGTAGTATTTATTTTGTGCATTCTGTAATTTACCTAATATTGGCCAAAAAGCTTTAAATTACAAGATTGCTAAATAAATGAAATGAAATGAATTCAGTCAAATTTAGCGCACATTAAGTTCTTTATAAGTCTTGTATACCTATATGATCTTAGGTTCAAACCCCGATACAACCAATCATCATTCTTTGATCGGCGGTATGACGAATCGGCAAGTCCGGTAAAAGCTTTTCAAACTAACATTCGGAATCGTCGTTAAATTGTAGGTCCGGTTGAATGGGTATAAAAATATAATGCATGTAGGAGAAACTGTCCTTTTCTTTATTGCAAAGCAATATAACAGGTCAGCTAGATTGCTGCAGCTGACCTGTTAAAAGTTGCAAAGAAAATTTTAAGTTTAGAAAAATTTAAAAATTTGTTTGTATACCTTCAACCAGAGGAAAGAAGAGTCTGAAAATAGAGCGCGTGTAATCTCACTGAATGTGAGAAACTCTGTCATATTTCATTAATGAGATGCCATATTACAATGCGATTGCCCTGGGATAGCCAAATGAAACTTGGACTTTATAGGAAAAGGGGCTGACATTTTTGGTACTAAAACAATTGTCAACCCTTTCTTCGCAGCCAGGAAATACCAAATTTATTATGCTAGAATGGAACATAATCCCATTACAGAAAAGGGTGAAGCCAGAATCTTCGTTGTATGCATAAAACTCAAATTTTGGGAAAATTCAATGCCAAAAACTTGGCAAATTTTGCAAAAACTCACGCCCCGTCTTGGAGTTGAGTCATCACTTAACACTCACAAATCTATCAGAAGTTATATCTATCGGCTCAGTATCGTCGCCTGATCCGATGTAGTGATAAAATGATTTCAGAGTTATGGGCTCTCTTTTATATGTGAAGCGGTCGCTGTGTGGATCGACTGTATTTCCCGTATTCTCAGTATGTTTCAGTACTTGAAAATTTGTCCAATATTTCTTAAATTGCTTGTTTATTTTATTATTTTAAATGTTTGCTAAAATTTCAGTAATTTCATCACTTCGGGTTTTAATTAAATTTCGTTAGTCTCCCCAGAAATTCAATAATCAATAGAACAATCGAAAAGATTTACTTTACTTGTTGCCCCACTCGAGGCAAACGAATAAAGAAAGGAAAAAACTGGGCACCCACATCAGAAGTGGACGGACAGACAGACGGCTGCACATTCAAACTCACCCATGGACCCTACTATTCGTACCTAACCATCTACCTACTAATCATAGAAGGAACATTTGAAAACTAAATTAAAACAACAAAAACAATGCATTTAATAGAGAACAATATGACGTTGATGACAATCAGGTATACACATGCGGGGGAGGGGGAGACCACTCGCAATGATGAATATGTCACACACACACACATAAAGACACAAAGGCATACTCACACACAAATAGAGTGGCAGACACTTGTGATGTTCATTCATGTCAAATGGAAAGAAAACATAAAATTGTTAAACAAAAGTTTAAAACACAAACAAAACAACAAATCTTTCGAAAAAAAAAATGAAAAAATAAAAACAATAAAGGACAACGAGTGATAAATGAGGCGGATAATAGAAAAGTCCCACTGACACTTGGCGAGAGACTCTTAAATGTGTTAGAGAGCACATTGTCTCGCTGCCTCAAGAGCAAGATTTTCGTTAGCAAAACAGAGAACACACAAAATAAGCTAAAAATGCCTCGAAGAGGAGGAGTGTGATGAAATATAGGAATATAAACAAACCAGACGATAGTGGCCTAAATGTGTACATGCATATGTGTGTGTATGTGTGTGTGTGTGTGTGAGTGTGTGTGTTTGATGATGTATAAATTCCTTCACGTGTAGCTTCTTCCGTTTTGGGGGGAAACGTCAGTCAGTCTGTTATTCTACAACTTGTTGCTGCTAATGTCATCGACAACAACAAAGCATAAAACCAAAAAAAGGGGGCTCGCCGCTATCTTGCCAAATCTTGTGTGCGGGGGCGTTAGAGGCCATCCGTGTACGTACATGTGTGTGCGGCTGTTACGTCTTACTACATAGCTATTGGTTAATGTGTATAGTATGTAATATTTTGTTTAGCGTTGATGTCACGCATTTCATTATTAAGCAGCAGTCGCATTAGATTTTTGTTTATGGCAAAAAAAAATGTTTGTTGTTAGTCTGTGTATTAACACATACTAGAAACTAATACAACAAATTAATTGATCATCAAAATATCCGCAACTTGTGTTCTTTTTGACTGGCTGGCTGGGCGTTCTTTGATGATGGCTGGCTAATTCAATAATATCTTGGTGGTGGTTCGAATCCTATTGTAACACTACATCGGAACTATGAGTAATTGCTTAATTAAATATGACAAATTTACATATTCGCCATTCATTATATTGAATGTGGTCGATTTTTTAAAGCTGTCAATCAGTTTATGCTTTTTGCTGAAGAAATGAAATGAAACCGAAAATCGATTTTGTGTCCGTTTCAGATAAATTTGTTTCAATTGCACCAATGGAATCAAACCCATTACCATAAGATTGGGGTATATTTATTTTGACATGTCGTATGTAATAAAACTGATCTACAAATTTAGGGGGAAAATTGGCTGCAGAAACGAAGCGTGTTTTTCAACTAATCTGGGTGTGCTGAATTCGAATCTGGCATAAAAATTTCGCTACCACGTCTTGTTCATTTTTATCGCATGCTGGCAATACTGTAAAACAGTCAATACTGATACTACCATTTCACAATTATTCACTTGGCTGAAGCCCACATTCACTCTAAATCTTCATAATAGTAGAGTTTAAGCGTGTCAGGGAGATAGTGTGTTACTGATTCAAGCTATTTTTGCTTTGTGTGTAGTGAATATTTGGTTCGAAAAAAAGGATATGCAATACCAGCACGAGTATCTTTAAAATATGCATATGTGTTAGGTGGTGCGTTATCATGGTGCAAAATCCATGCTTGGTTTTTTCACAATTCCGTGCGTTTCTGACGAATTGCTTCACGCAAACGGCGCATAACTTGAAGGTAGTATTCCTTATTGACCGTACAACCTTGTGGCAAGAATACATGATGCACCACGCCATTGCAATCGAAGAAAACAGTGAGCAAAACCTGCACATTTGAGCGAACTTGACGTGCTTTTTTGGTCTTGGCTCTGCTGGACTCTTCCATTGGGACGATTGGGCTTTTGTTTCAATGTTACAGCCATACACCCATGATTCGTCACGAGTTATGACCTTTTTGAGGAAATCTGGATCGTTGTTGACGACGTTCAACAGTTCCTGAGCGATGTCCATGTGACGTTGTTTTTGCACAAAATTTAACAATTTTGCAACAATCTTAGCTGCCGCACGTTTCATGTCTAAAACATCCGTAAAAATTATGCCAACATCATCAGCAACTTCTCTAATAGTGACTCGACGATTATCCAAAATCATTTTCCCCACTTTTTCAATGTTTTCATCAGTTGTTGACGTGCTCGGGCGATCAGAACGGGCATCGTCATTGACATCTTCTCGGCCTTCCTTAAACCGGTTATACCACAATTGAACTTGTGTACTGCTCATATTAGACTCGCCAAACGCCACAGTCAACATTTCAAATGTCCTTGCACATTTAATTTCATTTTTTACACAAAACTAATACAGTTTCTTTGATCCATTTTTTCGAATAGTAAAAAATCAAAGAGCACACCAAAACACGACTAACCTTTTTGTCTGTCAAAAACAAACTGACAATCCAAAATGGCTGATATTGTCAACATATATAACAGACATGTGTACCAACATAACAGAAAAGAAATGCGAAAATCGAACATACGTAACTTGCAAAATTAGAAAAAACGTTTTTTTTATCACACCTCGTACAAGTGGTCAAATGGCAAGAAGATCTATTTCGATTTTTCAATTCCAGTACTTTGGAGAGAGTCAAGTAACCACCAAACCGAGTGTTATTTCTGTTTAACAAAAGTTGTTAGATTCAATATGAAAAATCGAAAAAATATTACTTACACGAATGTTCCATCGCTGGTTTCCAAACCAGTTCAACGTCCACCAAACGATCCATTACCAGTCATTCCCAGTGCTACGACCAGTGAGTCCGAAATATCTTTTACCAGCAGTGGAAGTTTCTATCAGGCTGATGATGAACGCCATTTAGTGACTCAAGATGAGCTGAATGATCTAATTCGGTATTTACATTTAACGGAGCAAGACGCTGAATTACTAGTTGGAAGAACAGTAACAATCTATAGAGATAGAAGCTTGGAATTGGCTGCATATTTTGAAAAAGAAAACACTCTATTCTATACTGTACTGATGTTGATGGTTTATTTCAAAAAATGAACCAGCCATGCGACCAAACTGAATGGAGATTATTTATTGATGGCTCTAAGTATAGCTTAAGGGTTTTTCTTTGCTCTTCTTGGTTGCTCCAGTCCAAAACCTTGTTGGCTAGTGTAATAAGAAATACTCATATAGGATTGAATCCAATGTATTTTCAATACGTATGAAATCCATTCGTTACGCCAGGTTTTGAAAGGAATCTACATCTTATCCTATTTTCTTATCTTATTTTATTATTTTGGTATTATTGCTTCTAAGAATTTAAAAATATTAGAATAATTTTAAAAAATAAATAATTTTTCACAAAAATTGGATGTAGCGTTTATACAGGGTGGGCCATAAGGGTGTTGGCGGTTTAAATATTCAATTAAAAAAAAACTACGAAACATAAAAAAAATATATTTGTATTTTTAAAAAGTAGAAGCATGGGAATTTTTAAGACTTAAAAATAATGTTGTCCAAATGGCTTCCCTCGGCTGCTTGACACTCTTGGAACCGAAGTCGCAAATTTTGGAAAACTCGTTGAAAAGTTGTTCTCGGTATTTTGTTACTTTCCTGAATAATGTTCCTCTTCAATTGCTCTAAATTGGTCGGATTATTCTCGTAGACTACCGATTTGAGGTAGCCCCATAGAAAATAATCGCATGGAGAGAGATCGGGGCTACGTGGGGGCCATTCAATATCCCCCCTTTTCGAAATGAGTTTTCCAGGAAAAACATTTTCAGCAGCTCTATGGATACCCTAGCCGTATGACATGTAGCCCCATCCTGTTGAAACCACATCCTCGAGGTATTGCCTTGAAGTTCTTGCAAAGCTGGCACCAAAAAGTCTGCTAGCATGTTGCAATAATTGTTCGCTCTAACCGTCATCGGACGAAAGAGGGCATTCGTCCTCAAAAAAGTATGGTCCAATAATACCGGTTAACGTTATCCCAGCCCACACGACAAGCTTTTGGCTGTGAAGTGGACGTTCATGCAAGCGTCGGGGATTAGTCTCGGACCAGAACCGACAATTTTGCTTGTTCACATGGCCATTAAGATGAAAATTTGCCTCATCACTAAAAATCACGTTGTTGAAATTGTTGGACCGCTCTAGCATCAAATTGACAAAGTTAAGTCGGTTATTGGCATCATCGGGTTTTAATTCTTGGACTATCTGAATCTTATAAGCCTTCAAATGCAAATCACGTTTCAAAATTCGTCGTAAAGTTGTTCTTTTGACATCCAAAGACTGACTTCTCTTACGTGTTGACTGTTGCGGATTTCGCTGAACTGAAACACGAACACGCTCCACAATGTCGGCTGATCTTGCAGAAACTGGGCGACCACGAACCGTAATTGGTACTGTTAAGCCGGCTGTTTCGAACATTCTGATCCATTTTCGTATCACATTGGCGCTTGGAACTTCACTTAAATCGTGTAAACCGTGTTCATGCCGATACAAACGTCGTGCAGTAATCACTGATTTATTGTTTTCGTAATAGGCTCGGACACAAAATGCACGCTGCACTCCCGTGTACAGCTCCATGGCGACTAAATTTCCAGGAAGCGGCGCAGCGAACAACATATCCCCCCGCCACCCCGCGCCGCGCGTTACCGAGAAATTGAAGAATTAAATCGCCAACACTCATATGGCCTACCCTGTATTAGTACGTTTTTCCCATCTGCGGGACGTAGACGAGGTATCAACTCATGATCGGTTAAAATCCCCCTTTTTTTTTGCCCATTTCCCAATAAAAACTCAAATTTTTCTGTTGATAACTGGTAGTTAATGTTTTTTTCCGAGGTATAGTTTTAGGCGTGGACTAATGCTAATGATATTCACAAAGTGTTTTGCTTTTCCACAGTGACCGACTGGGCGCGATAGTTGATACATGCGATACAGCCTATCATTATTTGAGTGGCGGTCACCTCAATGTGTCTGACACTTTGAGTAGTCGAGCAATCCGCAAGTCTGCAAAATGCTTCTCTAACTGTGACATTCGAAATCTTCGTTAAACTGCAGGTCCCCTTGAGGTAGTCTAAAAATAAGATGCGTGTAAGCTTACTGCATGGGAGAAACTCTCCCATATCTCATGCAGAGGATGCAAAGGAATTTGAATTCATCTATTATTTATTATTAATATTTTGAAGTATCGAATATATGATATAATTGTTAAAAAAAAATACAACAAATTCCTATTCCTAAGGTGGATCAGATTCAGTCTTTGATTGGGGAGCTGATTTCTACTGAACCGATTACGTCGACTTCTGCCACCTGCGGCCCATACTGTAAAGGACGTTATACCGACAGATCAATCAATATGTAGGTGTATCGGTGAAAATTGATATTTATTTGCATTTTTCTATAACCATATCCACAGTTGGAATAGTTTCTTAAAAAAAAATATTTGGATTTGGATTGTTCTTTCCCCTATGAATACGCTCACGTAGATATATATGTGTGGAAAGGTTCTTATAATGGAGGTAAACGAAAAACCGTGAAAATATTATGTCACTCACTAACGATTTGATCGATTTTGATGAGATTTCACAACCAAAACCACCATTACAATGTCAACGCTTACCCCTAGAAAAAATCTGCGAAAACGTGTTTAAATGTCGCGATTATCTCTTATAACTTGGAAGATACCAGATTTAGAACATATTTTTTAAATATTTTCCCTCTGACTTTTTACAGTTTTTGCAACATATGAATCAAATAGAAGTCCAAATTTTTTCGGGCTTCTAATTCGCAATAAAATTTCGCATGAGCTGTGAAAGAAGTCACTACAATAATTTCTCTATGTTAAAAATTCTCAATTCAAAATTTGTGAAAATAGCACATCGACTATAATTTTGGAAAAATTAATTATAATTCTTGCTGGTTTTCCGAATCAAATTCTTAACTTTTCTACTTGATTTCTTAAAAGAAAGCATAGTTCTTTATGTTTCAATGTTACTTCTGCTATTTTTAACACAAAAAAGATATTTTTCAAACTAATTCCGAAATTATTTGGAACCGAATCAGAAACGTGAATTTTTATAAAAATTTGTCAAACTGAACGTACCTTTGCACCCTCAATGTCTTTGAACATAAGCTTGTCAACACTTCAAAAACGTCTATATAGGATTTCATCAAAATCGGCCAAACCGCCAAGGAATGGCATAATACTTTCGCTTTTTTTTTTGTTTATCACCACTGTGCAACGTCCCCGCACCCCAAATGTCATACGTGAATGAAACAGGTAATCAAATTCAATATACGATGGTAGATGTGGAAAGAGCAGTCGCCCATTAATGTACATTTGAATAAATGAGATAACTTGCCAATACAAGAGCAAATCGACTGCTTGAAAAAATGACACCTTTTCGACAAATTTCTAAACATCAGTTAATTAAAATTAATAGATGCCGGAAAGTGCTACTCCAGTTGGTACATTTTCTAAAGTTCTGATTGTAAGCGTGGTTATCGAGAATATTTCAGTAGATATTTCTGTGGAAAAATGTGGTACTTCGCTATGTTATCCAGGAATATAGGAAATTTTTCCCACGCCATCTTATCTTACAACAAAGTGGTACAGTGTAATAGTAATGGATGTATAAATATATGTTCGGCCTGGACGAAGCTTTGGCAGCCATCCGGCTTTGCGCTTATCCACTGGTTTTGCTGTGGATGATAGAGTGGCGAAAGATATATTGAGTTTTTTAATTCCGTTATATTATATTTGACGATCATAAGACTTTCGATTTATAACTTTTAAATCATTGTAAAATTTTTATTTCAATCGATTTATGCATTTTTTGTACTTTTTTTTATTTCTTTTATTGCAGTGTGGGTAAATGGGCTTCCCAATTCGGCGACGAGCTGTGGGAACTTGCGCAGATTATGACAAAATCTCAAGAAATCAAAGCAGTAAGTTTTCCATAACCAAGTTTTACATTGGCTTATTATTGTAAGTTCGGAGGAGAGCAAAATTTGCTCTTTATAAAATTAGAAGGTCCTGGCACTTATTACCTTCCATTTCAGCTCATCCAAAGGGGCCGAGAGAAGTAAAATTATCCCTCTTAACACTAGTAAGCCCTGGCTCTTCTTAGCCATTGCTTTAAAATGCTAAAAATAAGCTTATAAAGGGCGCATAAGTAACGTTAACGGCGATTATATTGAATGCGTTCTTGTGCATCATTTGGTTTGAACTCGTGAAGCAATTGCATCTTATATGGGAAAAGATGTAATATATGTAAAATTCTTTCCAAAGACCGCCTAGACATCTCTAACTGCTGAGAACGTCGCCTGGTGGCAGTTTCGGGGTTTTCCTTAATACTTGGACGCACTCGAGCAATGGTCACTTCATTTCGAACTGCACGAGGTCTTCCATCACAGACAGCCCCTTGTTGCCCAAAACGCTGAATCAATTGGTAAATTGTTGGAGCGCTAGGAGCATTTCGAACACGAAATAAATTTCGATATGATCTGAATAATCGAATGCTGACTTTCAAAGTAAAATTGAACAACTTCGGTTCTTTGGTCTGTGCTGAGCCTTTCCATCATAAATTTTCCAAATATTATTTAGTTAATTCTGTAAAGAGACGAAAAAAAAGACTTAAACAAAAAATGTATTCACTGATCAAATCTTAGCGTTACTTATGCGCCACCCTTTATATTAAATGTATAAGAAGCCTTTAGTAACCTGTATATCGTGTTGTATAAATTAGAAAGATATCTTATATTTCCTTCGCACTCAAAAACCTACTCAGACAATCTTTTGGTTGCTTGACTCAGTATTGTTTGAAAGCGCATCAAAGATAGACACCAGCAAAGAGAAAAAACGCCACATTTCATAACTTTTCTTTAGTAAAGGCTTTTACTATGCTGACTTTTCAGGTGAATCTCCATAAATTTGTCCACCAGACTGTACTGTATTATTTCGCGAAGAAAACTTTCATAAATGGCAACGCCATCCCCCTGTTTTATTGATTTCCAACACAGAAGTCGGTATAATGAACATTTTAACGTCGCAATATAAACTTCACAATGCAATAGAAATAAAGAAAGACGCATCTTTACAATTGTAAACAAATATAATCTAACATATTATGACGTAAAAACATCAGCTGTCCCGATTTCAGTGTTGGAAATCAATACAAGAAAAGCTGTGAAAGGAGTACTATGACTTAGCTTAAAGGTGAAAACGCAAGCCTGACAGCTGAAAATGCAAATAGTATTTACAGTCCTGATATGGTCGTGGTCTAGCAGCCAATTGAACTCACGTTTGGTTTCCGACTTATAATTTTGATGTAAAATTTTCACCACGCTCTGGATAGATCATCATGTAAGCACTCTTGCCTTTGTCCAGAAGCTAAAGAATGCACAAAAAACTGTTTTAATAGCACTTGAATAAGGCCGCAGATACAAAACGGAGCTCGGTACGTGAGCGGGCTGAATTTCCATCAAAGTCGGAACAGTACTGTCAATATTTGGTCCATCTGAAGGAGGCAATCGCCCACAAGCGGTCAGCATTGGCCAATAGGAGACGAATTGTGTTCCAACAGACCATATACATCGATAATGACTCGACTACAAGGGCGGTCCCAAAGCTGCCCGACCTAACAAAGATGACACAAAAAAGTTGTGAAAAATTGCCTTTATATTTCAACATAACCTTTTTTTAGCTCTTTACCCTTTTTCCAACGATATTCAATAGCTTACATACCTTGTTTTTTAGTAAGAACTATCAAACTCCCTAAAATAACCATCAACCTCAGACTGCACCTCTTCATTGTTGGCAAATCTTTCGCTACCGGGCCATTTTTTCAGGTTTGGATGTTGAAGCAATTCGAACTTTAATTCATTAATTTTGGACTTCGCAAACGGGGATGTATGAACTGACGTATTATCTTGATGAAACAACGCTTTCTTTGTCGCTAAATGCGGCCTTTTTCCATAATTTCATCATCTAAACCCTGCAATAAATTAGCGTAATATTCGCCATTGATGGTTTTCCCTTTCTAAAAATAATCAATAAAAATAAAACCATGCGCATTCCAGAAAATAGACCCCATGGCTTTGCTTGCAGATGGCAGCGTCTTCGTCTTCTTCGTACAATATTTTCTCATTCCAGTCCACTACTTTGGTTATTCCTTCGTCTCAGGTCTGAAGTGGTGGGCCCATGTCTTATCCATGGTTGTAAATCAACGCAAAATTTCGGCTTTATTGCGGTGAAACATCGCCAAACACTCTACTGAAACGTCTTTACGATGCTGTTTTTGCTCTATTGAAAGCATGCGCGGCACTCACCTTGCGCAAAACTTTCTCATCTTCAAATCTTCGGTCAATATACGATGCATAGTACTTTTTGAAATGCCTATCATTTGTGGCTCCCGCACTTTCAGCCTACTATCTTCCGATACCATTCGCTGGATATTTGTAGCCGTGTCTGGCGTGGACATCTCAAATGGTCAGCGATTACGCTGTTTGTCTTGACAGCTCGTACGGCCTCGTTTAAACTCTGCTATATAATAATTTACAGTAGTAAACGAAGGAGTTAACTCCCCCAGAGCAGAATCTAGAATCTCTATCCCGGATTAATATTGGTTGGACTGAGATCTTTCAAACGGAAATATTTAACTACATAACGGTAACCAATTTTTTCCATGTTTATAAATTCACTGAGATCGTTTACTTTTGATGACTCAAAAGAAAATACTAAACAACGTGGCGCCTTGAAATTTAAAACATATGTTTTATAAGGTTGCTACTTTTCACCAAAATCATTTTTTTTTTTTCAAACAATTGACGCCATCTATACATCAGGTCGGCTAGTTTTGGGACAGCTCTCGTATATCCAACTTATTGTCTGAACCTGATTTCAAGATATCACCTCTTTTTCCTGCTTATAACGAATAAGTTTGCAAGTGAAAAATTCGCCTCAAGAGATGCTTGTAAATATTGATTACCCAAGTTTGTTACTAACAGGGACGAGGGTTTCTAAGATGGAGAGAGAGAGAGAGAGACATAGTGGTATTAACTCCAAATTGGCAATAAGTTATCGAACAAAAAGGTAAATCTAACTATGCTAAACAAAGTCTTCAAAGTCACGCACACCTTATTCAACATGCTATTTTGCAAGTCTCTTCCTTTTAAAGAGTCGAGAGTGCCACAATTTGAACTTAGAACAGGTATCCCCTAAAAATGAGCATCAAGCTTCGTTCATTTCAATGAACTGGGACTTGCAGCAACCTGATTATACAGTTTCTTGAGACAATAAGAGTCAGATCTTACTAATTTATAATAATTTTTCTAATTCAATAATTCAAATGACGGTTAATCTTTTCTTTTTTAAATTCCATTTAGAAATACAAACAATACAATGCTCGTGTAGAATTCAAAAATGGCACTGAACTCATCAAGTCCATCACAGCAAATGTGGGGAAAATGTTGTCGCGCAAAGTGGATGCCGTAAAGTGTATCATGGCCAAGGCAGAAGAAGTCTTCCAAGACTTTGAATACAATGACACCTATGCGCAAACAGAATTTCAATATTATTCGAGTAAATTTTCAAAGTTTGAAAATGAAAGTGCCGAAACGCTAATGCCTCATTTGATAAAGGAGAACGCTTACATGTATTTGAATTTCACACTAAATCCAGATACTCATTTCTATAACATATCGGTGGATACGTATGCTAGTTCTGTTCACGTGCCCTCCAATGTGTACGATAAACGTAAGGAATAGAGATAATTCGAATGAAAGAGCTTTTATAAAATTATTAAAATTTATTTTATAGATCCGAAAGTTCTAAAGGCCATAATGTGGACAGAGAATTTGACAGAAGTCTTCATGCAAAATTACCAATCCGATCCAGCCTTGTCATGGCAATATTTCGGTTCAGACACAGGCATTCTACGACACTATCCTGCTTCTCAATGGGACAAGGTCGAGGAAGGCGGAGATGCAGACACCTATGATTGCCGCAAACGTTCGTGGTACATTGAAACGGCAACATGTTCGAAGGACATCGTCATTCTGTTGGACAATTCGGGTTCGATGACAGGTTTCCGTCAACATGTGGCGAAATTCACCATAAGCAGCATATTGAGTACTTTCTCCAATAATGATTTCTTTACCATCTTCAACTATTCGGCGACAGTGGATGACATCATACCCTGCTTTAAGGATGCCTTGGTCCAGGCGACCCCAGAGAATATAAATGTGTTTAATCATGCGATCAGCCAACTGAAACCAGCAGGATATGCAAATTTGACAATCGCCTACACCAGGGCATTCGAGTTACTGAAAAAGGTGAGTTATTTAGATATTCTGACAACTTTAAATAAATATTCCAGTTACACTATGAAGAAAGTAAAGGTGATTAGTCGTTGGTTATCGATAAACGATTCCAAAGCTATCTAGCGGATCTCATTTGCGAAAAATTTAAGTTTGCCTTTGGTCATCGATAAAGCCATCCCAAAGCTATCTAGCAGATCGCATTTGTGAGAAATTTACGTTTAAATCTGCGGATATAAAAGTTATTCCGCCAATAATGGTGGCAAATATAAATTCAATCTGTCAAAAAAAAAAAAAATAGTGGAATTAATCAATAAAATACAAATTTATAAATAAATAAATTTATTTTATCGCCTTCAAAGTAAACCTCTTCCGAAATAACGCATTCTCCGGAAAAAAAACATCAACTCCCGTCGTGAAAATGTCTCCTATCTCAATCGAAAACGGAGCATCGATGTGATAACTTAAGTTTCGAAAAGAGAAAAGTTAGCCTCGCGAGATGGTGTATCATCGTGGTTCAAAATCCACAAGTTTTCTTTCCACAAATGATGCTTTTCTCAACGAATTTGCTCTCTCAAACACCGCAGGGCGCCCATATAATATTCTTTACTCACCATCAGATCTTCTGGTAAGAATTCCGAGTGCACAATACTGCGACACTTAAAGAAGATACCTTGATTTTTAATCAATTTGACATGAATTTTGCACCTTCGGCTCAATTGAAATTAGCCATTCCGAAGATTGTTGACTGATTTACGTGTCAAACTCGTGAAGCCATGTCGCAATACTAGTTATAATGCTTTTTATGGATGTGAGTTCAAAATTGACAATTTCTAGAATGTCTTCAGTAACTTTTGTGTGATTGAGATCTTCCAAAAAATCCAATTCTTTTGGAACTAGTCGATCGGCAACGTGTTTCATACCCAAACAATCATGCAAAATGGCATGAACTGAGACACAGACAGTTTAGCGATTATCTGTCTGAAGCTTAAATTACTTTTTTCGGTTATCACTTCCTACACATTGTCGATGTTAGCATCAGTAGATCGATCGCTCATATCATTACTCATATACCCGCTTTTTGATAAAAGTCAAATCCCCATAAGCCTTCTGTTACATTTTCGACACAGGAAATTTAATTTTCGACACGAAAATTTTAGACAAATTCTTTGTATTTTCGAAGTATTTTTTATACTTCGTAAAAATCATAAAACACACTTGAAATGAATTGATAAAATCGAAATGACAGACCGAGCTCATACTTTGCGTCCATATAGAAGGCAGTTGCGCCAACTTAGCGACGAAAACACATTTTACAACTCCTTTAGGCGGGATTTTTAAATGGTCCAATGTCCATTGTAAATTTCGCTGAAAGATTGAGCTTCTTCCATATATTATGCACGAGAAATTGATATGTTCACTATGCTAATTATTTTTCCAACGAACCGGTACGTCAGCCATTACACTGTGAACAACACTAAATGGTAGTAAGCGTATACGACTCGGCCCGGACGAACTTTTTGCGTCTGTCCAATTTTGTGCCTGTCCATTTGTTAATATTTTCAAATGTGTCTAAGCTCTCTCAAACGTTACATTTCAAATCAAGTGATGCATTTCTGCAAAAGCTGTACATTCATTGCTTCCAGCTGTTATTCATCAACAATTAAGTACGACTCGAAGGACCATCAGCTCGATCAATATGAAAAGCATTGACGTAATTTTTGATATTTCCGCCTATATTTAAGAATTTTTCGAACCTCAGATTTCAAATCAAATAATAATTGTAGACCACAAAAGCTGTGTATTCACAGTTCCTAAGTGCTATCCAAAGACCCTAAAGTCGGCGTGAAGGACCGGCATCGCCAACCATAGCAAACATTTTCTCTTGGAAATAGACCAACTTAATTTTCGAACTTCTTTGAAAATTTGTTTAAGTTCAGATTTTAAATCAAATAAAAAATTTAGCAGTCCGACTTGAAGGACCGTCTTCATCAATCATATACGATATACAACTTTCTGTAGAAAATAAATTAACTTAATTTTTTAATTTTCGAGCTCATTTAATATCTTATCGAAACTTGGGCATAAAAGCTAGGCATATATATAATAGTTGCTAACTTATTGTTATCCGATAACCATCATCTCCAACCAAATCATGAACTTCCTCTCGACAGTAAAATCCCTTTTTTACTATGTCCGAACATCTCTCAAATCTTGTTGATCCTTACCTTCTATTTAACATGCTCCTTGCCGTTGTTTCCCATCCAGTATTACATCCAAAGAGATTGCAACGCCACTCAAAAGTGCAACCAGGCTATTATGGTAGTTACCGATGGTGTGGCAGGCAATACCACAGAAGTATTTGAGACCTATAATTGGGGTGATGGTGAAAATGGGACCATGAGTATGAAGGTTCGAATATTTACGTATCTGCTGGGGAAAGAGGTGACCAAAGTGCGCGAAATACAATGGATGGCTTGTCTAAATAGAGGTTATTATTCGCATGTGCAAACGCTGGACGAGGTGCAGGAGGAAGCTCTCAAATATGTAGATGTGATAGCAACGCCACTAGTACTACAGGATACAGAACATCCGCCCACATGGACTCATTCTTTTCGAGATAAAACAGTATGTATCCGCTGTTCTTCAACTTTGCCCCTTCTTTATATGACATCTATCACATCTATTCTTAGGATAAAGGCGACGATAGTTCCAATGTGCGGCTTATGATAGCGGTGGGTGTGCCGGCTTTCGATCGCACATATTTACAACCAAATTCTACGAATCATGCTCGTTTATTGGGTGTGGCCGGTACCGATGTGCCTGTGGAGGATATTGACAAACTGACGTTGCCGTACAAGGTAAGCAGCTGCCAATTTAATAATCCGTTTTACTCCTTCAAGGGTTTCTTTTCAGCTTGGTGTCAATGGTTATTCCTTTGTGGTTTCAAATAATGGCTATGTGCTATTGCATCCCGATCTGAGGCCAATTGGGGTAACATTTTCCATAACATTTGAGTTCGTCCTGACCTATTAAAACGACTTTACTTTCCTTGCAGTCCAATGGCGTCCTGAATCCCAACTACAACAGCATTGACTTCACTGAGGTGGAACAACTCTTCGAGGATAACTCTCCCCGTGAACCTGGCGAATCCATTTTGCAGATACGTAATGGTTTGGTCTATTATTCAACGGGTGAATTCAAGGATGTTAGTGTGAAATTGCATTACGATAAAATGCGTCGAGTATCGGAAGAGAAGCAGGACTACTACTTTGCGCCCCTAGAGAATACTCCTTTTAGTTTGGGCATTGTCCTGCCCAGTGAGTATGGCAAGACTTGGATTAAAGTTGGTGAAGAAGTGCAGAAAAATATCCACAACAAAGTAAACATTTCGGATTTCTTTGTCGGAGAGAATTGGAAAATTCATCCAGACTGGGTGTATTGTAAATATCACTATCTGGAGGGTCATGAATACAGGACGCCCGAGGAAGAGCTAAGACACTTCCTTATGAAAATGGTGCAAAAAGATTGGAAATGGTCAGAGCAATACGAAGACGACGAAAAGGACAAAGATGACGATGATTGTAGGTATCAATCCTCTGAAAGAGTTCCAGAATCATGGACTCTAACAGCAATTTACTTTTCTGGTTCATACAGTGAATTGTGGCCGCGCCAGCTTGGGTCCTGATGCCTACTATTGCAACAAGGAATTGGTACAATTACTGATATTCGATGCCAAAGTCACCAACTCCAGCTATGGAGAATGGAAATTCAATGACGAAAAGGAAAAGGCACTAGTCGAGCGCTTTAATGGCACACTCCGATTTGTGGCCACCATGAGTGGCCTGACCCGTTGGCAATTCATCCATGGTGAGGTAGAAGTCGCCGGTGATCAAGAATTTGGCGATTATCATACGAAGGCTATCGATGAGACTTGGTATCGTGCCGCCATTCTGCAACATCATGAGGAGCGCACCGAAAGTTTTGTTTACAGCGTCAAACATGCGAATGATCCTAACGAAGACAGCCAACTGAAGGTGACTGCCTCGCATGCGATTTTTCCCCGAGATGGTGGCAAAGAGGCGCCAGCATGTGTGGTGGGTTTTCAATTTTCGCATGCGCTGATGTTGGAGAGATTCTACAATATAACCAGTACGAATGATGTAAGTGAGGAACTTCTACAAGAGAATGAACAAAGACACAAATTCCACTGCTTGCCATGAATAGGATGCAAGAGAGCTTCTCACATTCAATGAGCTTACCGACGATTCAGAACGTCAGTTGGAGAAGCTTTTACTAGATTATAATGCTAATCGAAGTGTTCGACAACACATCGAATTGACTGCCGCTAAGAGAAATATAGGTGGTTGTATGACTACATTTGTTCTTTTGGACTGTATTAGACAGACAAATTTTAGAGACAAAATTTTGTGATTTGAAAAAGTACTTTTTTTAAGTCTTTTTAATGGCTTTTAAAAATAATAGAATACAAAAAGTTATTAAAGGATTGCAGCAGCAGCAAATATAAATAGTTCGAATGCAGTCATTTAAATTGTTCAAATTTGTCGGTTCTGTTTTATAAACTCCCCATTTACAATAACCTCGCAAGGAATCAGATGCTGTATTGTTAGGCCAACGGAATGTGGAGTTTCTCAAACTCAGCTTATTGAGGAATTTTCGCTGCAATTCTGGCTGAGTAAAAAAATAGGCCATCTTGTTCAAACTGCACGGACTAATTGTAGTTCTACAAAAAAAAAACTATTCCATTCTTCTTTAAGTAACATATTGGTAGTAAAATTCATCAGCCACCCTGTACTTTACGAAGAAAGTTTATTCACATTTCCGTGTATGGAAAGGAAATTACTACGTTTCCACTATTGAAAATACAAGGTAAAAAATTAAAAAACGAATGTGTGTCAAATCAAACTATGGCTAAGTCCGCGTATGGGGACACACGCCAGCGTGATGGAAGCTAAATGTAAGTTAAAATAAAAAAAATCAATTTTTTTCTAATAGATGATTCTTTACCTCACGTTTTACAAGCAATCGGGTTACTCTAGATTGCGTTAAAAAAAATTTCATACCAAAAAAAACTGCTCAGAAGGCATTGGGATTGTTTGTCTCAGTATTTGCTCAGAGCGCATTTAAAAGACACCAGCTAGGCAAGGCAAAACCGAAAGCTAAGCGCCAGAAAATGCGTATAGTGTTTCTGGTCCTTATATTATAGCAGATAATTATGCGGGTTTCTGATATCGTCGACTACGTTCGGATAAATTTGATGTCAAAAATGCACCACGCTGTGGAAGTCTAATTGAAGAATCGATAAAATAATGGTAATTGTCACTGTTTCGATTGCCCAAGTACTAAACATTGTACAAAAACCCATTAGGAACTACTTTAATAAGGCCGGATATACAAAAAGAAGCGCGATGTATGGATGCCACACGACTTAACAAAAAATTACCATCTGCAAATCGCGACTAAATCGACCTATTCCTAAAACGGATGGTAACTGGTGATGAAAAATGGATCACTTACGATAACGTAAAACGAAAATGGTCGCCGTCGAATCGCGATGAATAGTCACAAACGGTAGCCAGGCCAGGATTCATGGTCCAGAAGGTTTTGCTGCGTGTTTGGTAGGATCGGCAGGGAATCATCTACTGTGGTCTACTCTCCAACGGCCAAATTCTTAATTCGTATCTGTACTGTCAACAACTGGATCGTCTGAAGGAAGGAATCGCTTATAAATGGCCAACTTTGGCCAATAATAGAGGAATTGTATTCCGTCAGGACAACGCCAGAACACACACATCGATTGCGACTCCCCAGAAGCCCCGGGAGTTTGATTGGAAAGATCTTATCTTATCCACTTTATAGTACACACCTGGCAGCAAGTGGTTACCACCTATTCCTATCTATAATGAATAATTTTGCCGGTGAAAAATTCGCTTCAAGAAAAGCTTGCGAATATGAATTGCCCTTTTTTTTGGCAATAGAGATGGATTTTCGTATGGGAGGAGCATTTATTGAATGCATAATTCGAATCATTCTGACAAAGCTAAATAAAAACTTTACCGTCATGCACAAATATCCCAGGAAAGAAAAATTAGAATTACTTCAAAATGGAGAAGATTTCCATTAGTGACAAGGAAGCAAAATACGTCGATTCTTTATTTCCCGCAGAAGTGCTTCCAGATTACTTTCAATAATGGATATATATGCTATTTCAAAGTAGTAATAGTAACGATACTTTCGAAAAAATAATAGTTTGAAGGGAAGAAATGTGTAGCTTTCAATGTGAAGTTGTCTTCCCTTAGAAAGTTATTAGTAGTACACAAATTGGGGCATATGAGAATTAAGTTAAAAAGACAAGGCTTTGGCACCTAGTAGTAGCAGAGATCTCATTTTTCTCTTAATTTAATTTAATGCATTATATTAACCAGCTAGATAAGATGGGATAAAACATTGCATTTAATGTACTTTTAAAACCTTAATATTCTCTACACAATCCTATACATTTAAAATATAAATTATTTTTAGGAAAATTATACGGAAATGCAATGCTAGAACTAAATCACAGCACTACGTTAATAGTACTGAATGGTTGTCAAATTGTAAGCACTTACCTCCTATGAAAAGTCAATGATAAATTCATTGGTATTTTACTCGAATTTGCACAACAACTGGCTACGTAGTTATGCTCAATATTGTGATATTTGGCATGCAATATTATAGGCGGAAATAGATTTTTTTTTTCTAATACATCTTATATATTCATATGGTGAAAGCAGTCTTCTCTATTATCCATGAGCAAGAGTTGCGAAAAAGGTTTTCGACTTTATAATTCCGCTTCAATTCTTTCTTTTAGTGTGATGGCTGCATTCAAACCTGCACCAGTGACGAGCATGAATGTTATGTCATTGATAACAATGCTTACATTATTCTGGCGCGCAATGTAAATTATACGGGCAAATTTTTTGGCGAATTTCAAGGAGAAGTTATGCAAGTCATGGTGGAGAAGGGTTACTTCCAAAGTATCGATGTCTATGACTATCAATCTTTGTGTCTCAACGATACCGGCCAACATAGTGATGCCAGTACGATGATGAATGTAAGTATTACTAACATCTTTGTGTCATTAGTTTAAACCAAAACTTGATAATTTGTTATTTTACCCATTAGCCCATTAAATTATTCGATCTATTTTGGAAATGGTTGGTGTCCAACATATTCTGGCACTACAGCCGCATTCAATGGTGGGTTGATGGAGCACCATGTAAGTACTTGGATAATAGTTAAACACCTCCTTGATTTCTTGGTTAATTCTGAAAATAATTTTTCAGATACTGATTTTGATTACGACTCCCACGATGATGATTACACCAATGGCTATACACCCTATGGTACTGAGGCTAAAAGCAAAGCGAGTGAAGTGGAAGAGGGTGAGAAACTATTCAAAGAACCTCCTCCGGAGCCAGT